>JAXIVJ010001601.1:5000-132465 GCA_036785665.1 Chirona hameri | reverse complement strand
TGTGTGTGCGTGCGTGCGTGCGTGCGTGCGTGCGTGCGTGCGTGCGTGTGTGTGTGTGCGTGCGTGCGTGTATGGGGGGGTGTTAAACGCCCCCTGGTTATCTTCCGAACCGATGATCGCCGCGAGACGCGCAAGGCGGAATTCGAAAGCTCTCAATAATATGAATCTAAAGCTTGCTAACAAGGTTCAAAGTGAAGTAAAATGTCAGGTCACGGTCAGGTCAAAGGTCAAAATCGACGTATTTTAGTTTATGGGTCATACTTTCCAGCAAAAGCCATCGATTACGACCATGATCACCCAAAGTGCTGCCAAAGGTATTATGCACATCCCGCATGGGCTAAAGTGAGATTGTTGTCAAAGGCCAAGGTCAGGTCACAGAAATTCACTAAGCGCAAAATATCTACGAAAGTCATGCAACACATGTTTTATGGCTTATTTGCCACGTAGAATTCGATAGTGATAGTCATTTTACCAACTGAATTCATTTACGTGAAGTTATTGTCAAGTTCAGGCCAAGTTCAGGTCACTGAAGGTAAAAACTTCTGGTTTTTTGAATATTTTAGAAAATGTTGATTTTGTGATAATTCCCCCCCCCCCCCTCTAAAAAAAGTTCTTTAGATTTTTGGGGTGAAAAACTAACATTTTACTAATCCGAGATATCTGGCTTGTAGCATTTGCAAATTTCTATCTTTTGGCGTTTTTCGATTTCATTTTGCTTCAAATCTGGCATTTGTACGGCCTGGCAAAGTTTAGCTGATTTTGGTGTAAAACTCGTGTGTAGTGACGCCACTAAATTCGCTATAACACGAGAGAAAACAAAATCGACGAAATTTCTTCATTTTTTCACAAAAGACGTAACCATGATTTATAAGAAGGTACCCGAAGTTTTGCGTTGATAGCGCTATTAGTTTTTCAGCTATTGCGAAAATTCATCAGGGGGCGTTTAACACCCCCCGTCAATGGCGGATTAAATTTTCGAATTTTCAACACACAAAAAAATCCTATTAATCTATTATTTCTGACGATTCTGATGATATATAAGTTTATATGACTCTTATGATTTAAATGGGAGATATTGACCCCCGGAAATTATAGTTTTGCATAACATTACAAAGTTGGCCGAGGCTGAAACTTGAAAACCATTCGACGGACGGGGCTGAAAATTTCACGGCGTGCATCTCCGGCCCAGGTAACCCCCGGCACATAGTTTTATCGAAATCTGAGATGTAGAGTGTTATGGCTTGGTCGAGCTGTCATGGAATGCCTCCGTTCACGTAAAATGCCGGACTTTGCATGCCATTAGCGGCGTATCGGTGCTTTAGTGCGTCGGTATCGTCTACATCACCAATAGCATGAAAAATCTGATACTTTGACGTGCCGGCGATTGGACCTTTACCCTACTTATTGGAATGAATTTCGAATGCGATGAAAACCAGTGAACATTTTGGTTTTTGAATCCATTAGTCATAGAAAATAAATATTTTGGTACAAAAATTGGTTTCACTGAAATTCCCTATTACCATCTTGTCGAAATGCGGTGTGTATATTAAATTCACTTCTCAGCCTGGTGGCCAAAGCTGACGGTAAGCGAAATTCAGTCCGGTGATCCCGATGAACAGAATGCAGTCCGGTGATACCGACGAACAGACTGCTGCAGTCTGTTTTGCGCGGCTCGCAGTGCAGAGTGTTCAGTACAGGTTCCTGGCGGTACGGCACCAGTACTGAGCACGCTGTCAACGGCGGTTACCGACCGCGCCGGCAGTCGATAGCACTTCGCTGTGTTGTCCAGTCACCATGGCGTGAGCGGTGCAGCTCCACACCGCAGCCGGGCCGCGTTACAGCCATGCACCAATAACCAGCGGCACCCACTACCGGGCCACGGATATGTAGACCCACACCCCCTGACACCCACTGCGGGCCACGGATATATAGACCCACACCCCCTGACACCCACTGCGGGCCACGGATATATAGACCCACACCCCTGACACCCACTGCAGGCCACGGATATGTAGACCCACACCCCCTGACACCCACTGCCGGGCCACGGATATGTAGACCCACACCCCCTGACACCCACTGCCGGGCCACGGATATGTAGACCCACAACCCCTGACACCCACTGCGGGCCACGGATATGTAGACCCACACCCCCTGACACCCACTGCGGGCCACGGATATGTAGACCCACACCCCCTGACACCCACTGCGGGCCACGGATATGTAGACCCACACCCACTGACACCCACTGCCGGGCCTCGGATATGTAGACCCACACCCACTGACACCCACTGCCGGGCCTCGGTACACATTCGCCCACTTCTATCCTTTTTAAACCCAATTTCACATTATTTGGGGATTCCATATCGATCATTGGACAGAATTAGGTAAAAGACACACATTTATTTGGATCTGGATAAAATGCATTTGACTTACACTCACTACACACGACCCGGGTGGTAACTCCTGCACAGGGGTTAATTTGCAAAATTACTCATGCATGGGGTGTAATTGTTGAGGTTTCACTATCTACACACATGGCAAAAACCTACGTTGTGTGTCAGTGCCGACCACCATCGCATCGTGTGTTCAATACACACAGTTCAGGTGTTCACGGACACCTGCCCGCTGTGTTGATGTTAAATACACTTGCATCGTGTGTCCGCTCGCCGCCAGCTGAGGTGGTCATCTACAACACCAACCTACACCCGGCTGGTGTGTATTTGCAGCACCTGCGTCATATGTCCGCTCACCGCCAGCTCAGTTGATTCATCTACACCTCCTACTTACTCTCTCCTGAGGTGTGGATGCCAGCGGGACGGGCATGCGTGCATGCGCAGTGCGAACACTTTTAAACCAGGCGGCCGCGCGTCAGTTGCCGCGGCAGTGTTGTGCAGAGTGGTGCGTCGAACCGTTGTCGGTGGTCAAGTTACCGTTGAGTTGCGAAAAATGCCAATCGTGCGTCGTGATCGGAGTTATAAATTCCTAATTGTGAGCTGTGAGTGTGCAATTCGTGCGTTATTTTGATCTTACAAATGTAGTTAGTTGTGAATTTGTGATCAAAACATTAGGTATGATAGCGTCACTTATGTTTCATGCCCTTCCATCACAACCAAGTATTACATAATACGTATCCGGTCGGAACTGCACCGACCGGAGAAACAAAGTTTCTATAAACATATGCATATACGTAGCTGACCGTTGATCCATATTAACTATGATTATGTATGAGTATCTTTGATGATGATTATTTGTGATGTTTAAATTGATGTTGATATACATTGATCTGTTTATAATAATTCACGGTTTTGTTAATAAAATGGTTTGCACGTAAATGTACTTATTATTAGTTGCTCATATTGAGAAGGTTGGCGCGAATGGTCAGCGTGCTCAGTGGTCAGAGTCAGGTCAGAGTTCTAAGATTGGCTGAGTCTTGCGACACGTCTACACCCCAAGCAGCGACGACCGTTACACCTCTCCCACTGGTAAACGAACTCCCGCAATACGCCCGGATGAGGTGTAAATCTACACCCCCGCATAAGTATTGCGATACCTCGACACCCCAAGCAGCGGTGACGTTGCACCTCTCCCAGTTGTAAACGAACACCCGCAATATGCCCGGCTGAGGTGTATATCTACACCCCGCATGAGTATTGCGACACCTCGACACCTTATGCAGCGATTATCACGGTTGTTCCGTTACACCTATACACCCCATGCAGCGGTGATCACGGGTGTTGTGTTACACCTTCCTGAGTGCTAAACAAAACACCTGTCCGGCGACGTGTTTTAGGTTGTGTGGGCATCACACGGTTTAGGGTGTCGACACCCTGCGCGGGTGTTTATTTATTGTGAGTGTAGAACATACCAATGTGAAACTATTTTTGTATCTGGTATGCAAGCAAGCATGTTATTTTTCATCTCTGTTTGGTCATTGTTGCAGCAGAAGGTGTTTCGGCACAGCCTCCTCCAAAGTCCAGCCTCCAGTTTCACCTCCTCCAAAGTTCAGCCTCCAGTTTCACTTCCTCCAAAGTCCAGCCTCCAGTTTCACCTCCTCCAAAGTCACAGTCGGACACCATCAAGAAGCCTGGGGTGGGCGCCATATAATAGCAGCAGTTGCGGCGCCCCTACGCCCCAAACCATCATCTTCATTACGGAGCATCGGGGACTGTAAAAGAAACTGAGGGCAGTTTTCCAACAACAACAAAAAAAATGAGGACACCCATACAATACAAATATAAGGGGCAGCTGCGGGAAAATGCCAGCAGTTCACAGGGGCCCGGGAACAGGGGGCAGCGGGGCGCTTGCCCCCCCCCCCCCCCCCCCCAACATCTGGACCGGGGGGGGGGGCGGCCCCCCCCCCCCCCCCCCAACTTTGGCGAGCAGAAGTTTTCCTTAAAATGAGCTCTGATGAAGCTCTGATCATCAGGAAAAATTAACAATTTATCGTACAAATTCCCTTTGCAGTGCAGTCAAAATCCAGCTATCTAGAGTGTCAAAAACTGGAAAATTTCGCGCCGCTTCGCGGCATAACACAAGTTTCGCAATTGCTTATACAAATTTGGAAAATGGTAAAAATAGTTGCATTAAGTGTCTGTCAGAGGCGGTTATTGCTGGCCCCAGGGCCCATTCTCTTAAAGGAAATAGTTCACCTTCAACATGGGTTTTGAACTGAAATAGCAGTTTTGTAGCCCGTGTTGAGAAATCCTTATCTGGAACTTTTCTTGGCTGAAAAGACTCTCCAGCCGAAGATATTTGACTTTTTGGCGAAGGAATGCGGCGCATATATGATATACCGTACCGTCTGAGAGTGCCAGCACTGGTCTGAGCATGCGCAGACCAATAACGCACACCATAACATTAATAATTTACAACCTTCTGTCCTGAATTGGCGCGATGTAGGACCATTTTTAAAAAGAAAAAAGAAACTGTATTAAAAATATAATAAAATCGTGTTCTGAAAGAAAAAAATCCGAAGGTGAACTATTTTCTTTAATAAAATATTCACTTTTAAGTTTCAAACAGGCTCAATGTTTAGTTACTTTGCCGAGTTCCGAAAAAGGCGACGCGAGCGCAAAGACAAGGAAATCGGCACCCGGAAGCTGCTCCAGCAGTGCACAATTTGCTGGACCGAAGAGGTAATAGTGGAAACAGGCCAGGATCATCTCCCCAAGCCATCTCATCTCACGATCTGGTACCAATATTAAAGGGCTTCAGGGGCCCGGGAACAGGGGGCAGCGGGGCGCTTGCCCCCCCCCCCCCCCCCCCCCCAACATCTAGACCGGGGGGGGGCGGCCCTCCAACTTTGGCGAGCAGAAGTTTCCCTAAAAATGAGCTTTCAATTTTCTTCACAAAAAGTTATATAAAATATGAAAGCCTCCATATGTCACTTTCATTTTTTACCTTTATTTTATAGCATGTCATAAGTATTATTATTATATAGCTTTGCCTTTATAGTAGCATCGTATACCTTTCTTTTCCTTCCTTTTCCTTTTTCCATTAAATGTTCTATGAGATATAATGGAAACTTTAGTAGCAGTACATTTGGGGGCAGTTGTCTGCTTGGCGCGTCGTCGTTAAAATGACTCACTGATGCAGTGGCGGATCTACGGTTGGGCAAAATGGGCAATTGCCCCCCCCCCCCCCCAACCGCCTGAAATCGGCGCAAAATTGACACATTTCCTGATGTAGAAGAAAATCGAAGGAACTTTTACCAAGGAAGTTTTGCTTTAAATCAGCTATCAATGGCAAGCGAAATCCGATGAGTTTTCAGAATTATGTGAGACTTTTTTTGGAATTTTGCCCCAGCCCAAACTCCCGTTCTGGATCCGCTACTGCACGGACGGCGATAAACATCTGCTGCATTTTTTTTAATAAGTTTATCACATGTCAACGTTACGGATGTGATCAAACTGGCGTGCGGCCCTCTACCTGTCCTCGCTGTCTGCCGACGGGGCGGCAATCGCAAGCAATATTTGTCGTAAATGTCGTAGGTTACCGTGATACGGCGATGAAGCGGTCGGTGCAGTCCACACTAGTGGGATTCTTCAAGAAAGAAAAAACGTCAGGCGTCAAGTTTGAGTATTTTATCAGACGACAGGCGGGTTTACAAAGGAAACAGGGGGTGGCATGACCACCACTTTTTCATATTTGTTTATTTTTATGTTAACCCGCGTCGTGCCGCGTCGTGCCATTTAGACGCCCCCCCCCCCCTAAAGTTTTTCGAGGATAGCGAAAAAACGTCGGCGCGCCGTTTTTGCCGTTTCAAAAACGGCGCACGGCGCACAGCGCCAAAGTTTCAAAAACGGCACACGGCGCACAGCGCCGCCGTTTAAAAAAAAAACGGCGCACGGCGCACAGCGCCATCGTTTCAGCCGCTGTTTTTGGCACTCCTGTTCGGGCATCAATTATCCACATTGTGTGCAATTCTTGACCACGGGTCATCTCAGGTCAGGTCACGTGACCACACCTCCAAATAAGTTTGCGATCGTACCACAGCCACAGTTTTTGGCCGATCGGTTTCAAACTTACAGGATTTCATAAGGTCATAGGTACCTACAATTAGAATATCTAAGATTTTGAATATCGGTGACCTAAGTTCGCCGGTCGGATCAATTTCGTGACCTCCCATTATAAGTCAATGGGGAAATATTACAATTTTCCTATTCCGAGGATACGCATATCAGTCCAATTCATTCTGGATCATGTTATCATATGCTATTATTGATGATCCAGGTTCAATTTTTGTTCAGTGACCCCTACAGGGTCAGCCGAGGTCAGCTGATGTCACCAACACTTTTTGTGTCAATAACTCTCGATATAATTAATACAATGAAGTGAAACCGGCATAAATGTGTTTGTCTCGTCGAGACACGTTTCCCAATATGCAACATGACCTACTTGGGTCGCCACTTGACCTTGACCTGAGGTCAAAGTTCTAAGTTGACCTAAACTGGTCCAAATGAAAGTGATTCCAAACGCTTTGACGAGACGAATATGATGTCATCAAAATTATTGCCGTGTCTTTATTAGGTAAACAGTTATTTGCGAACGTTTTGCCAACAAATAGCCCTTTTGACATTTGATGACCTCTGGAGCTCAAACTATTATCCTGATATAAAAGTCGATGACTTGTTATGATTGAATATTTCAAGAGCTTTCGATTGTTTATTTTCGTTTGTTCCTAGCTGTCATAGTTCCCGAGATATTTGGGGGTTCCTGGAGCGATGCCCTAAAACTGGAAAATCTGACCTTCGATGACCTCTGGTGACCTCAATATTGACCTGAACCAAAAAATGTAGAAATAGTTTCAAAGATATTTTTGATGAGCTTTCGAACCGTGTTTTCGGTTTTCCAATGAGGAAAATTTGACAACGAAAAGGTGCATCAAGATTAGGAGTGAGATGCCAAAACCAAATATTTGGTTTCGCCCCCCCCCCCCCCCCCCAACTTTAAATTCGTTCCCGGGCCCCTGGCAGTTCACATATTGTATCTCTTCTGACGCAGAGAATCACAGCAGCACCATCGTATCACACAGCTGCGCGGTTGAACACCTGAGTGTCGCGGCGCGGCGTCGGTACCCGTCAGGGGAACACCTGAACTACGCTGGACCACCTGAGTGGCGGCCCGCTTCATCAAGCCATGACCGGCGCAAACTGGTCCCTCTGTGTACGGCCCGGTGCAGGTGTAGTGCCGCCACTCCACGGCTTCTTACCCACTCTCAGTGCGCACGCATCAATAGTTGCACATGGGAACAACCCATGCATTATTAACCACGAAACACGACTATCTTACAATCAGAGAGAGTTCTGGCGAGGCGGGGTTGTAGGAATTAGCCGACGTTCGAGCCTAAGCATAGACCATTCTATAAATGTAAGTTGATAACGGTAAATTTACCCATGACAGCGGCCGTCTTTATACTGGCTAGATAAGGTCAGCAGGTTTAAGTACTGCATAATGTATCCAATAAAACACTTTCAATTTTAATTATGTTCAAGTGCGTCGCCACAAAATTTTGAGTGGGGGGCTAATTAGATGTTGGGGGCAGGTGGTTGCCCCCCCCCCCCCATAGAGCCTAGTGTTAAGTTAATCCTGCTAGTCGGGGGGGGGGGCGGAGCGAACCTGGGGGGGCAGCCCCGAGCCCCCCCCCCCCCCCGTGGCGACGCCCCTAATTATGTTCAGGAACAAAAATCAGAGCTTAACACCAAGGAGGTGAAACTTGTTTATCCTTTTCTAGAGGGTAATCCCGCCACAGCCGGGTAACAGGGCCCACAGACGTTTTTCACCACCCATCGGGTGGTAAACTCTTTTCATTTACTCTCGCCCAGAGGGTATTTTTTTCGAAATTACCCTCTGCGAACGGATAAACCCTTAACGTTACCCTTTGTCGTCGGTCTGTTGACGTAGGTGTGACGTCACAGACTGACGGAACGGCTTCTCGTCGCCGCATAAAGGGTTTATCCGTTCGCAGAGGGTAATCTCGAAAAAAATACCCTCTGCGCGAGAGTAAATGAAAAGAGCTTACCACCGGGTGGGTGGTGAAAAAGTCTGTGGGTCCTGTTACCCGGTTGTGGCGGGATTATCCTCTAGGACAGGGTGAAAAGGCTTTCAGTGAAAGAAGGAACAGCGAACCATCAGTAGGTACCGTACAATATCGACGGCATTTATATAATTATTGAGGCTTCACGCCCCACCAGTTTAGCCCGCTGCCACATGGCCGTGGTCATGCTGGCAACATGCCATGCCAGGTATAGTATAGGAACGAAACTGGCTCCGCATCGCGAGCTAGTTATGAAAAAAACTCGCTGTTCCACACCTGCTGCCGAGCTGCACAGTGCACAGCGTTTCCTGGCGTGCACACTTTCTCAGTCATGAAATTGACTTAGTGCACATTCTACTCCATTCTACTCACCCAACGAAGCTGGAGTTTGTTTGTTTGTGAGATTTATTCATAATACACATAATAATGCAGAAATTACAATCAAGCAATTGGTGCAAAAGTGCCAAAGCACTTGAGTCATGGCACCGCTTGCAAACTCTACGTGTTGTATGATTTCGTTCGGCCGCCCACCAAAGCGCCAGGTCTCGCGCGCCCTAGTTAAGTTTTAGGGCACCCCGCTCACCGCCGCCGCAGCGCGACCCACGTTAGTGATGAAATCGACCGGAGTGGATAAAAAAAAAATGGAAGCACCCGCTCACGCCGCCACCGCCGCCGCCACCGCCGCCTCACCCGCACACCCCGAGACCGGAACCGTAAATAAGCGTGTCCAGCTGGCTTGATGGAGAAAGTACAGAGAAATCCATCTGCAATAGTCCCGAAATATTCCGAAAGAGTTGGTGTCTGAGTTCATGGTAATTTGGACAGTCAAGTACGAAATGTTTTGTGGTTTCTTGGTTGTAACCACATCTGCATGTTGTGGAATCGTTTATTTTTATTTTAAAGAGGTGACTGTTCAAGTCTGAGATTCCCAGCCTCAGTTTAGTGTGGAGAATGTTGCCGAGTTTTGAGCCTTCATGATAGTACTTTGGTGGGTGAGGAGGGCCTAGCTGCTGGGAGACTGCTCTTTTAAACTGGCTGTATCGAGTAAGGATGCGTGTCTGTTCGGGTAACGTATTCCACAGACGCGTTGTGGCTGGAATGAAGGACCGTTGTAAAGAGGTTGTACGATTGTGCGGTGGAGTGTGGAATGTGCTGTTTCTGAGTGTTCTCCCTGTGTCTTGCTTGCGTGTGTGTGGAAGTGTGTCCGTTATGTACTGTGGTATTCTTGTGTCGTTTCTGAGCTTAAAGTATAAGTTGAGTTTGTGTAATTTTCGTCTGTCTGCCAAACTAGTCCACCCTAAGTCGCGTCTGAGTCGGTCTGTCGATGTGCGGAAGGGAGTCCCTGTGATGAGTCTAGCTATTCTGTTTTGCGTTTTTTCCAGTCGGTATACATCGTGCATGGTAATATTACCGTCGTATACAACGTCGCAGTAATCGAAAATAGGCGAGATGTATGTTGAGTATATTTGAGTGAGAGTTTGCCTAGGAATGTATTTCGAAATTGGATAAAGTGGACTTACTGCTCTGTTGACTTTTTTGATTGTTTCATTTATATGTATGTGAAATTTTAGATCTGATGAAAAGGTTAGCCCGAGGTGTTTGTGTTCTGTGACGACGGGTATGGGCTGGTTGTCAAACGTTAGGCGAGGTGTATGTGTTGTGTCGGTTTTATGTGAAAATGTTTGTTGGATTGTTTTTGCCGCGTTGAATGTGATAGCCCATTGTGTGCCGTAGTTTGATATTGCGTTGAGGTCTCCCTGTAGTGATTGTTGTGTGGCTTGTGGGTTGTTTTTGACGTGAGGTTTGTGTAGTGAGGTATCATCGGCAAATAGAAGTATGTCATTGGTCGTGGTGTCTGCTAGTCCATTTAAGTACAAACTAGCCAAAAGGGGTCCCAGGACTGATCCCTGCGGGCACCCATTTATAGTTTTTATTGACGACAATTTGCCGTTGACTCTGACTCGTTGATTTCTATTTTCCAGGTATGAACGTAACCAATGTAGTAAAGTTCCAGAAACTCCAAATTCAATTTCGCACTTTTGTAGGAGTCCTTTATGCCAAATTTTGTCAAAATATTTCGAAATGTCCAAATAGATAGCTGTGAAGTCTTGTCCTCTATCAAGTGATTGATATAGGTTGTGATTTAGGTGAACTAGTTGCATTTGTGTGTTGTGCCCTGGTCTGTAACCGCTTTGCCTTTCTGTGAGAAGGGAGTGCAGTGCTACGTGTTTGTAGATCCTGTCGAAAATTCTTTTTTCAAAAATCTTGGATACGCAGGGTAGGAGACTAATTGGTCTATAGTTATTGACGTCGGAGGCAGACCCTTTGTTTTTTTTTTAATATAGGGTGTACTATAGCTTCTTTCCAGTCAGTTGGGTATATTCCCTTGGTCAGAGACATATTAAATAATTTTGTCAGCGGTTCGTAAATGAGAATTGCTGTGAGTTTTAATAATTTTGTCGGTAATTTGTCCGGGCCGCAGGATTTGTTTGGGTCAAGGGAATTTAGTAGCGCCAAGACCTCGCGTTCTGTTGCTGTCACTTGGTTGAGTGTCGGTGCTGTTGGTGTGTCGATAGTGGGTGGAATACGAGAATCGTCGATGTTTAAATGAGATTGTATAGCAAAGTGTTCGTTAAGAAATGTTGCTTTGTCTTTGCCATCGGTCAGCAGTGTCCCGTCGCGTCCAATGAGTGAGGGTATTGTTTGATTTCGAGAGCGACCAATCATGCTTTTCAGTATGGAGTGGTACTTATGAGGATTGTATTTGTGTTGCAGGAGGGTATTCACTTTGTCTTTGAAGTGCGTATCTCTGAGGTTTCTGTTGATGTTCGTCACTATGTTTCTCTGAACTCTCCATCGTTGCCAGTCGTTGTCACTTTGTGTTTGCTTTGCCTGTCTAAATAGTTTATCTCTTTTCCTAATTTGTCTCGTCAACTCCGATGTTACCCAAGGTTTGTCGTCTTGTCTGATGCGCACACGTTTTGTCGGTATGGTCAACCTGGCTGCGTCCAGTAGAGTCTTGGTAAATTGTCTTACTGCCTCGTTCACGTCGTTGTTAAGTATCCTATTCCAGTTGGTCCCGATCAAAATATTTGTCAATCTGTCTACGTTTGTGTTCTTGAAATCAAGAAATTCTTTAAATATCGTGTTGTCAGACGTATCATTTTTGAAAGTAAACTTGACGTAGACTGGAAAGTGGTCTAGATTTAAACACGAGGAGAGTATTCCGCTGTCTTGCACCATTTCGATGTTATTGACAAATATTAGGTCACGAAGATTGTGCACGTTTGCGTCGATGCGAGTCGGGGACGTGATAAGCTGTGTCAGGTCGAGTGTCCTGGCTGTGTCCTCAAGTCTGTAGTCGAATGTTGTCGTGCCACTGTTTCTGTTTGGTGTTTGAGTTAGGTAAATGTTACCAGTGTTAAGGTCGCCTGTCAGAAGTATTCCCGTCGGATTGTATGCCTGTGCTGACGTTATGCTGTCCGTGAGTCGGTCGAGAAAGTCTTGCTGTTTGTCAGATGAGAGATTAGGGGGAAGATATATCGAGCAAATAATGATTGTAGAGTCTTTGTTTTTAATCATCGCCCATATCCATTCTTCACCGGGGAGTTCTAGGTCATGCAGTCTGGTGACTGACAACGAGGAGCGCGCGTATAAAGCCGTACCACCGCCTCTCCTGATTCTGTGGCGCGTATAGAGCCGTACCGCCGCCTCTCCTGGTTCTGTGGCGCGTATAAAGCCGTACCACCGCCTCTCCTGGCTCTGTGGCGCGTATAGAGCCGTACCACCGCCTCTCCTGGTTCTGTGGCGTGTGAACGGTGGGTGGAAGTAAGTGATGCTGTAGAGGCTGGGATGAATTATGTCGTCTAGCTTTGTCTCAGTTAGGGCAAGGATGTCGATTGAGTTTGTGGTAATGAATTGTTCTAGTTCTTGTAGTTTGTTTGGAGCTGTGATGCTGTTGATGTTGATGTGAGAAAGTGTGATGTGGTGTTGTGTTGTGGCAGGGCCTGGATTTCTCTAGATTCCTGCAACTAAAAGCAGAAGCTGGATATTTGTCAGTTCACCCAGTCTCTGCCATTACTTGCTAGTGATGTGGGGATGACGTGTGTGTGACAGATGACGAGTGTGTGACGGGTGACATGTGTATGAAGGGTGACGTAAGTGTTGTGGTCGGAAGGATCTGAGAGGTACGGGGTAAGAGCAGTTCTCATCAGCAGCCAGATATCCTTGAAATCCCAGAGAGAGCGATGTTTGGTGTAGGTGTGTCAGCTGGAGACGGTCAAGCGGCAGCGGCGGGGGCAGCGGCAGCGCGAGCTCGTGCTTGGTCCATAGTCTTAAGGTCATAAAGTCTTCACAGAATTTCGGCCCGAGCATGGAAAAGTGACCGTTATTTGTCGAAGGTAGCTTTCGCTTCAGTTTTCTAGAAGGAATGGGATCCACTAGCCTATTGTTTTGTCGTATGCTGTCTGTATCGGCAGTCACCCAAAGCAGCGACACATGTACCAAGAGCAGCGACCGTTTCGCCTTTTCATGCAAATAACTGTCTTCTCAGCCCCCCTCCCCCCCCCCCCAAAAAAAATATCACTACAGCCTATGCTAATTTCCCAACCAGCAATTCCGAGCTACCCAAACCGCACGTCTCCAGAAGGTGCTTAATTTTGCAGCACGTGTAATTTCGGGGCGCCGAAAATTTGACCATGTCAGCGATGTATTACGAGACCTTGAGTGGCTTACTGCCGACAACCTGTACAAATTCCACGCACTGACCCTTCTTAAACGCGTCCTGGTCACTTCGCAGCCCGAGTCGCTATATAACAATCTTATATATATATATATATATATATATATATATATATATATATATATATATATATATATATATATATATATATATATAGACGTAATGTGCACCAGCGCGATACACGACAAGGTGACATGATTCACGTTCCAGCTATCAGATCGGAATCTGGAAGGAGGCGATTCCTTTACTCAACCGTGACAGCTTTTAACATGTTACCACCGCACTTACGGGATTCGAACCTACCGCAGTTCAAGAAGGAGCTGCGTAAGCATGTACTGCAGCGGCAAATGGCTGACCGATAGCGGCGCCTGCTTCTTGACGACACTTACGTGAGAGTGTGTATGTGTGTGGACGTGTGGCCGTGTGGATGTGTGTCGGAGTGTATGTGACCGTTTGACCTACATTTCTTTACCTTTTTGACACTGGTTCTGTAATAGCCACACCTGAGTGGAATGAGCCTATGACGTTCAATAAATAAATAAATAATAAATAAATCCAAATAGCCGTCCAGAAACATATTTCTTAGTTATCCCGCGCCGTGCCGGGGGTGTGTGTGTCTAGACACCCCCTCCGGTTTTTCGAGGATAGCGAAAAAACGGCGGCGCGCAGCGCCGCCGTTTTTGTGCAGCTGTTTCGGCATCAATTGGCCGCATTATGTAAAAAAATACCTTGGGTCATCTCAGGTCAGGTCACCAGACCAGGTCGCGTGACACCACTTCCCGAATAAAACTTGTGGTCGTACCACAGTCACAGTTTTTGGATGATCGGTTTTACACTTACACGATTTCATAAGGTGATATATCTACAATTCGTGTATCTTGGATTTTGTATATCAGCGACCTAAGGTCGGGTCAATTTCGTGACCTCCCCATTATAAGTCAACGGGGAAATATTAAAATGCTTCCTATTCCAAGGATACGCGAGATATCAGTATAATTCCTTCTGGATCATGTTATTATAGGCCATTCTTGATTACCTAGGTGCAATTTTTGTTCAGTGACTCCTACAGGCTCAGCCGAGGTCATCCGAGGTCACCAACAGTTTTATGTCAATAACTCTCGACATAATGACGATAGAGAAGTAACACCGACACCAATACGTTTGTCTCGTCGAGACACGTCTTCCCATATGCAGCATGACCTACTTGGGTATCACTTTACCTTGACCTGAGGTCAAATTTTAAAGTTGACCTAACCTAGAACACATTAATATGATTCGAAGCACCTTCACGGGACAAACACGATGGCATCACAATTATTTCCTTGTCTGTATTATGTAACAAGCTATTTGTGAAAAATGTTTTTTGTAAAAAATAACCTTTTTGACATTTGATGAGCTCTGGAGACTCAACCATTGACCTGCGCCAAATCTGAGGACACTATGCGGATTTCATTTTTCAAGAGCGTTCCATTGCTTTTTACGTTTGTTCCTAGTTATCATAGTTCCTGTGATATCTGGAGGTTTCTGGAGCCAAGTCCTACAACTGGAAAATGTGAACTTTGATGACCTCTGATGACCTCAATATTGACTTGAGGAAAAAAAATATCTGAAGTACTTTCGAATGTGCTTGCCGAGAGCTTTAGAACGCCTTTTTCCGTGTCTTCCTAGCCCTTTTAGTTATCGAGTTAGAGGGGGCGTCTAAACACCCCCACCCCCTGGCACGGCAAAGGTGGCGCCGAGCACCGGCACGGCGCTGGTTAAAAACATGAACTCAACTTTCTTTGCGCCGACATACTGCGAACTAAATGCGAGAAAAAAATGCGAAGGGAAATAATGACCTTTTTATTTATTTATCTGCATTATTGCATTATACATGTATGGTATCAAATTGATCGCATCTCAATTTAATAGTGAAAAACCAACTTTGTTTCTATTTCGTAAATTACATTTTGGGATATTAAAAATATATACTTGCATTTGGTGACAACAGTATAATCGATCACTATCTCTGGTTTGAATGTTGATTTGTAAACAAGTCATAGGGCCAGAAATGAAGTAAGTGCGCCAAGAAGCGTGACAACGTCCCTGGTTGGTAAATGAAACAAATTGCCGACACTAAATAGGTCGCCGTTGGGTGCATAAGCGAACTTCCGATTTGATTGCCAGTTTTTCCAATGTTTGTTGATTTTTTGGGGGATTTTTTTCATGATAAGCTAGAGCATAGTGTTATACACAGCCAGAGACAAAACAAAACAAAACTCCTAATGTTGAAAATACATGAGCAAATTTGCGAAAAATTGAGAGTCGCAACCACTAACTAGGCCGTCGTTGGGTGCATAAGTTAACTACTAATTTGGTTGCCTTTGTATTCAATGTTTGTTGATTTTTTAGAGTGGAAGGCATATTTTCCATACCATTTGGTCAAAAAGTAATACCGGATTTGGGCAAACACCGGAATTCGTTACCAAGTAAGTACTTGCGAGTACCGGTCGATAAGTGTGGAATGCTTATCAACTTTAACTTGAAATATCTTTCGGTAGAAATGTATATATGCAAAATGTAATAAATTTACATTATATTTGTGGTCCCGTCTGTCGCTTTCAAGTGATAACTCCATTTATGTGGGAGAAGGTCATTGTTTCCCTTTAACCCTATTTGTAACAGGCTCCTGGCTATTTGTAACAGGGGGGGCGGATTCCGCCCCCCCCCCCCCCCCCGGAGATCTCCAGATCTACCCGTCCGATTTTCAAAAATGAAACGGCGTTTGGTTCCCCTCAACACGATCTACATTTCTAAATAACAAAAAAAATCTAAATTTTTGATAGGGGGCAACAGGGGGGCAAAAACCACAAATTTTAGTGGTATTTTTGATACAACATAGCTTTCATGTTTATTGACCGATTTTAACACAATTAATACGAATCGATAGAGATTGAATTGGAAATTGATATATAACAGTAGCGTTTGAAAATTCAAAAATCATAGGCGTGTGCAGGTCACTCAATATGGGGGTGAAGTAAATGCGTAATAAAACCATTTTTTATGTTTTTTTTAAGAAATGAAATGGTATGTGATTGTGACATTAGGCAAAACAGTTAAAAATCATATTTTTGGCCATAGGCGGTATCAGGTTAGTGAAAAAGGGGGGTAAAATTGGAAAAAATATTAACCGCAGACAAGTTGCTACCCAGCACTATAAATAGGTTACTGATCGTAGATAGTTCCTTTTTGCATGTTGTACTTCATAATAGGCGTATCCAGGATCCAAACTGGGGCGGCTCAATACCTTTTGATAAGTATATTATCCGCTATTATGATACTAACTAGTCAACAGTGGCTATTTCACTTACAACTTCAATTAACATTGCTTACCCCCCTTTTACCCTACCTGGACTCGCCTATTATCTTATAATCGTTCGTAGAGTAGCCTGTGGTGCGTGTTTCATCCGAAAACTACAGTATGTTATGTCATTGTACGCCCATGCCTCTTAGTTTCCTTGCAATAATATGACCCCCTTTCTTCCATTCCTGAGCGCGCCTCTGCAAAAAATGACTTTATTCCCTTTCCTGGCCTCATATGTGTATATATAATTATAAGCTAACCGTCTATTGCGCCGTTATCGCTGGCATATCGTCATCACCAAGCCAGTCACCCCCCTTATCATGTGCCTGAACACGCCCCTGAAACTCTATATGTAATACATTATGCAAATAATGGAAGCAGAAGCTATCTTTTACATCTTGATAACTATAAATGCCCCTTACATTGCTCTATTTGCTTCCCGCCAAGCATTGAATACTTCCTGGAAACCCCCCCCCCCTTTTTTCAAGCCCCTGAAACCGCCTCTGCCATGAAATTTTAATGATATTTCATTAACATCAACTAATTTGCACTTGTTGCAATCACCGTGAATCGATGTAACTCCTTCATACTTGAGGCAGTTACGAAGAAGCCGTGAAGATCGCATTTCCGTATTATCGCCAAATATCGCCTCCGAACCCACTCAAAACTGTACCCTGGAACCGCCTCTGTTCAGGTTCAGAACTCAAAATTTTGACTCCAAATGCGGTATTCAATTCTATGAAATATCCCAAAATTTCATGGCCCTGCTCCCAGCCGTTCTGGAGATATCTGCGAAAAACATGAGGGGGGGGGGGGCGGAATCCGCCCCCCCCCCCCTGTTACAAATAGGGTTAAAGAAGAATGCTATTAAGCGTCAATGAACAGTATTTCTGTTTCATGAATACAATTAATTGTATAACAGGTGAACGCGTGCTTTACTGGCAGCAATAGATCCTCCATTTTTAAAGGTAACCAGCAAGGCAACAATATTTGCAGTATAGCCTCCGTCTGACTCTGAATGCCATGCATGCACTCACTAGTTGATAATAACAGTCAGCGTTACCAACTAGGGATTGCATGCATGCTGCGTCGGTCACGGCGCGTGGCGCGGCGTGGGCGTGGCGCGGCGTGGGCGTGGCGCGGCGTGGGCGGCGTGGCGTGGGCGGCGTGGCGTGGGCGGCGGGTACTCGTGTACGGGTGTAACTCAGGTTTGTTTGACAATGGAAACACAATTCTAAAGAATAGTGTATTCCAATGTTCAACCAACCTTCGGTTACTTTTTGAAACACTCGTGTTTCTGTGATATGGATGGTGACTTCACTGTGTCCCTGGGGCTGGGGCTGGGGGGGGGGGGGGGGGTATAAGCAGCAGCTGCACATGAGTGTGCCGCGTGGGCGAGTGACACGCACACCTGTGGTGCCGTCTCCGAGAGCTGTTGGTGACATTCAGGGACAGAGCCGACGGTTAGGCAGCAGTCGATCACGTGAGGCGGAGGTGAAACGTATAGGGTATACATGCAACAATAGCCTATGGGTGAACTGAGAAGAGACTGCAGACGTCAATATTACATATATGGATGGTTTCATCATAACCCGTGGTTTAAGCTAGAATAGTCCAAATTTGACTCAAGCGAAGACATATAAATTTAAGGGAAAGATAATCACAAAGCTATGCTTTGAGATCTTTGTTATTCTTCTGATTGATATCATTGAGGACTTGACTTCTGATTTGTCGTTCATAACAACTCGAACTTCACTTGGATGACATCGAACAGTCCGCGAGGCTTTTCTGATCTTTTGTTTCGTCCTGGGGCTTCAACTTCGTCCATCGCAACCGGCTGTCCCGTTTCGGTGCCAACTATTCCACTATGAACCACCGTCCATTTTCAATGTGTAGAATGGATACGATTTATAAAATGTCCTAGGGTTATGAATATAACATTATCATATGTCGCGGTATTGTTTTTTTTAATAACCTTTGGTACGTCGAACGATCACATGATTTCAATGGCACACATTACGAGATACGAGCAGACATGTGCGAAGATCCAGAAATGCGTATCAGGATCTGATCCCTGGGATTTTGATCCCGGATCCATTGAGCTCATAGATCCGCTTTCAAAGTTTGACTTGTGATCCATTGGGATCTACGATCTTGAGCACCATTTTGCCTAGATTCATCGGGATCTCATATCCATTATAAAAGTACATTATCTCCAAACAAATGATTTCAGAGATTGTCAATGTTTTTTATATTGTTTGTAAATGGAACTGTTATTGTCGTTAGTCGTATATATGTTGTAAGTTGTTGCATTGTGTCAGGGACCACTACATATAATGATTGTGTAACTTTCACATCGAATCCTGTAGGACCCAATATCCTTCAAATTCATATATCTACTTTGATAATGTATTACTTGGTCCTGTGGAATCCAAAATCCGTTACTAGATTTTAACGAGATCCACTGGGATAAAAAAAAATCAATTACAATTTTGGCGTCGATTTTTTGGAGGGCCTATATCCCTCGTAAGGCTTAGCTGGGATTCTCCTTGGTCCAGGATCTGTTTCTGTGATCCATGTACATAAATTTGAGGCTATGTGTAATCAGAAGCAGCAAAATAATATCTTGGAGGAGAATATGGTTCTCCATGAACTTCGATAACTTCCGAAATTGTGAAACCCTCCCATTTCCTGATCGAAATAAAAAGTGCAACATTGATGTAACGACAACACGAGATAAATATGTTGCACTATTTACTTCCGTATGCAATGCAGCTGCTTCACAGCGATTTGTAGTATGGCTTAACACGATGTTTTTGTCTCCGTTATCAGCCCTAGTAATCGAACTGACGAAGGGAGGCAGATGCCTGCCTAGTAATCGAACTGACGAAGGGAGACAGATGCCTGCCTAGTAATCGAACTGACGAAGGGAGGCAGATACCTGCTTAGTAATCGAACTGACGAAGGGAGGCAGATATCAGCCCTAGTAATCGAACTGACGAAGGGAGGCAGATACCTGCCTAGTAATCGAACTGACGAAGGGAGGCAGATACCTGCCTAGTAATCGAACTGACGAAGGGAGGCAGATACCTGCCTAGTAATCGAACTGACGAAGGGAGGCAGATACCTGCCTAGTAATCGAACTGACGAAGGGAGGCAGATACCTGCCTAGTAATCGAACTGACGAAGGGAGGCAGATACCTGCCTAGTAATCGAACTGACGAAGGGAGACAGATACCTGCCTAGTAATCGAACTGACGAAGGGAGGCAGATACCTGCCTAGTAATCGAACTGACGAAGGGAGGCAGATACCTGCCTAGTAATCGAACTGACGAAGGGAGGCAGATGCCTGCAGCCTATAACCGACTGTGATACGTTGCCTCGAAAGTCGCAAATAAATTCAAGGATTTATTAACAATTTCCCTCAATGGATAAACTAGTTGATTGGCTTGTGCCGCCATTGATACGTCATAAATCTGCATTGAAGATCGACGTTTATCTCCAATTATCAACAGAATTAAGAGGACGATGGTTTCTGGTCAATATGTAACGGCTTGCATCAGCAAATCAACGGACATACGCCCAAATTTGTTTGCCTTCGATCCAATCACCCCATCGGGCATGTCTTACCGGCGATATGACAGAGCGCGCTGCAGCCGTCATCTTTCGGTGGAGGGCGCAGAAGGTCGTGTCGCGCAGACTGACGTCAGAGGAGTGTCCCAGCGGCCTCAACCGGCCACCGCTGCTGCTTCCCCGGAACCGCCGAGTACGGGGAGCGGGCTGGAAACCACACGTGTCAGCTGAGAATCACAAACTGCCGCAGGTGCTCGGAAACATATGAGTGAATGATAATAAAATAATACACAAATTCCACAAGTGTGCTTTTTAAAAAATGAGCTCCTTTGTTACCGAAGTCCTGCGGCAGTTCTTGAATAGCGTATGACCTCTGTGTGGCGCACTGTTACTCCTCACTGTGAGCTGCTTCACTGTCCGGGCGGGATCGGGGTCGAGTTCCGTCTGAGGTGGGTGGGCGGGGGCCATATGCCAGGCCGTGCACCTGGCCAGATCGATGGTGTCACGGCGGCCTGCCTTTCAGCGAGGCCGGCACCGCACCAACTGCAGGACGGCGCCAGCCGGGCCGGACCGGACCGGACCGCCAGGCCGCCGGCCCACTGCCCCCGGCACAGCCAATCGATACCGCAGGCCAACTACACGGTCACACGGCCCGGACGCCGGACCACCCCGGCATGGGGTCGGGCACTGTCACTTACCGAGCTCCGATCTCCTGTGCAGCATCCAGTCTGTCTGCCGGCTCACCGCACTCCAGCCGCGCCGCACGCACGCCGGCCCCTGCCCGTCCCGGTCCCTGCCGTCCCTGTCCGTCCCGGCGCCACACACACACTGCGCCGCCGATCACCGGCGGCGGCCGCCGACCCACCCGACGCGGCTACCAGAGCTGCCGGGGTCGGCGGTCTCGCCGAAACTGAGGCCGCCGACCTCGCACACAAACAAAATAATCACACTCATAATGGCGGTAATTTTGATTAAATAAATAGCACGTTTCAAACCCGTAGGTTTTGACGAACATATGTGAGTTAAGACTGGAGGTTTATACTGGGGCAGTCAATCGTGTAGTGACTTTGTCTGTTTGTTTGTCTGTCTGAGGCGTTTGGCCACAGCTCGCTGACGAAAGGGCACATCAACACACGGTGGCACCGTTCGATGCGGCAGTTCGGCCCCAGGTGCCGGTGCCGGTTGCCGGTCGATCGGTGCCACGTGGCACGTGGCACGTGCCGCCACGTGGGCCATTGCAAAAATCAATTACGCACCTCTACAGGTCGAACGGGGGGCGACACCGGTCCCGTACTCGCCGGCCACATGCACATCACCGCGATCCAAGTGCTTTTGCGGTTGTCGAATCCAAGGGGTGCACGTTGTACCCCCTAGGGGGTAAGCCTTTTATCGCGTGGGGTCCTCTGATTCTGGGAAATTTTGATGTAGCGACACCAAATTTGGTGCACCAACAGAGCTCGGCGAGTATTTTCCGATGCCGTACGAGTCGGGGTGCTGGGGTGCAGAGTGCGCGTGCAGTGCACGTGCAAGCCGTTTACACCCCTCTTTTCGGAATGGCCGCTTACGCGCGCCAGACGCCCAGAGTTGAAGCGATAATGGGCCTCGATTGTGCACTGGTACACAACGCATCCATTTGGAGGGATTACAGTGGCCCCGAGGGGTGCCCCTGTCACGTGCACCGGATGTACCTCTAGGTACCCCTCTGCAATTTCTGGGGAACCACGTCTTCTAGAGCGCTGCAATTTGATACGCTGATGCATCAGCTCGTGCTATGGCCTTTTCAACCATTTTTGACCGAATCGGGGCCAAGACTTGCACATGCACAGGATGCCCCCCAGCCCCCCCCCCCCCCCCCCCCCCCCCCCCTTCACCGTTGCGGGGAAACGAAGCATTCCAGAGTGCTGCAATTCGGTGTGCTGGTGCATCCCTACTCACAATGACGATGGACGGTGTTTTTGACCGAGTAGGGGTCAACACCTGCACGTGCACGGGGTGGGGTGGCCCCTCGGGATACCCCTCTACCATTGCAACCGAACCACCCCTTGCAGAGAGCTGTAACTTGGCTTGCCGGTGCATCAGTACGCACCATGGCGAATTAAGACACTGTTGGCCGTGTTGGGGTCAAGCCCTGCACGTGCACGCGGTACGCCTATTGGTGCCCCCTCCGCCATTCCGGAGAAACCAAAAAATATAAATGTATGTATGTATATATGTATGGCTACGGTTTTGCCCCTGAGCCAAACCCGATCACAAATATGGGTCCGCACTAGTAACAAAATAACACCCTTTTTGGCTGAAAGCCCCAATTGCACCCGTCGGCTCATCGGAGCAAAAAAACAGTCCCCCTAGCAGGGGCCGGCAACCTTTTTAGGGCGCGAGCCGGATGAGAGATCTGGAAGCAGTCGGCGGGCCGGGGCATAAATCGATACAATTGACGGCAATGACGTGTCACATTTGGGAAATATGACATCGTAATTAATACATTTCAAAAGTTGTTTTAACAGCTGAGATGTTCTGCCGTATGTCACATGGTGGAATATGTATACCTTCTTAGACAGACTGCGCCAGCAGGCAAAATCTATCTTAAAAAAAGATTGAAAGCACGTCTCAACTTCATTAGCCGACCAGTGTGCCCCAAAAATATTTGACTTCCGAGGATTATATTTGTGCCAGCAGGCAAAAGTGAGAATGAAAACATCACGAATGCACGCATTTACTTTATTGACATCATCAATCAGCGTACCTCGATCTGTCTTCCAGCGGCGACGAGAGACCACACAAACGTACAGTTCGTCTCTCAGTGCGAAGGTTGGTGCTGCTTTTTGCCGCGGACGAGCACGTCGATGTTCGGCTTGATGGATGACGTGGCCAGTCGGAGAACGTCGTTGAGGTGACAATCGGACACCTGGGAGCGAAGGCGGGACTTCGCGTACTTCATCTTCGAGAAGAGCTGTTCACAGCAGTAGGTACTGCCAAACATCGCCACGATGCGCTGGACGTGAGAGGCGTAGTTGGGGTAGCTGCCTGTTGGGATGACGATGTCGCGGAAGAAGGGCAGAGGCGAGGACGTGCGAGATTTCCCTCTGAGCTCGTCGCTGCTCTGCAGCTCCACCAGCTCCATCTGCAGAGAGGCAGGGGCTTCATCGACTGGGAAGTCGAATGGGGCTGTGACGAGCTTGAAGTCCGAAGCAGGTGCTCGAACTCCAGTGAAACGGCGCGCTAACTCCTGTTGCAGGGTAGCAACAGCATCAGCACAGACTTCCCCCTCAACACCATCCGCGGCGCAAGCGGCCAGACGAGGGAAGTGATCGAATCTGCCCTGAGACAGCTGGGTCTTTCACAGGCGCAGTTTGACCTCGAAGGCGGTGACGTGGGCATGCATATCGGTCACGAGGAGGCCCTTTCCCTGGAGCGTGAGGTTCAAGGCGTTCAGGTGAGACGTGAGGTCAGCGAGCAGCGCCAGGTCGGCCAGCCACCGTGGGTCGCAGTACTTCTCAGCGTGGGACTGTCCCTTCTCACGCAGGAAACTGGCGATTTCCTGCCTGAGGTTCCACACGCGGGACAGCATGGTCCCACGACTCAGCCAGCGCACTTCGCTGAAGTAGAGCAGATCACCGTAGTTCCCCTCCACTTCGTCCATCAGGGACTGGAACTGACGGTGGTTTAGGCTGCGAGACAAGATGTAGTTGACGGACTACATCTTGTCCGTCAACTACATCTTGTTAGTTGTACAACACAACAAGTGTTAGTTTTCAAGTAAATTGTGAAAGTCTTCATTGATGTTCAGTGTTAGTTTTAAGAATAGTGTTCAGTGGTGAATCAGTTTTAAGAAGTGTTCAGTGTTGAATCAAGGTGCCCGGGGTAATGTCAGTTTACCCTACCAGACATTTGTTTAAGCGTTAAATTTTACCCTTCCAGACATTTGTTTAAGTGTGGAATTTGTTTTTCAAATACATTGTGAAATGTTCAGTGTTGAATCAAGGTGTCTGGGGTAATGTTCAGTTTACCCTACCAGACATTTGTTTAAGCGTGGAATTTGTTTTTCAAGTAAATTGTGGAAGTGTGGAATGTGTTAAGACCAGACATTTGTTTAAGCGTGGAATTTTACCCTAGCAGACATTTGTTTAAGCATGGAATTTGTTTTTCAAGTAAATTGTGAAATGTTCAGTGTTAACCCGCGAGTTACTGGGGGGGGCTATTTTTTGCCCCCCTCCCGTTATTTTGCAATAACTCCTAAACTAAGACTCGTATCGTCACCAAACTTGCAGTAACTTCTCTCACATCAATTCTACACATGCTGGCAAAATTAAAAATATAAGGCTATGATAGGTCAACCGGGAATGACGTCAGAGTGACGTCATGTTCTTCGGTTTTTGTTGCAAAATAATGGTTTGCGGAAAACGCTGTCAAATGTACGATATTTGAGATAAACTAAATTGTGTTAAATCAAATTACTGACAATAGACCGGGCTATCAAACTGCTATCTCGGATTTGTGAGTTTTTTTTAATTCAAAATTTTGAGAAATCCAAAGACATTTTTTTTTTTTTAACAAAATTTTCAAGAAAAAATCAGAATTATCACAAAACCGGAATACATGTGATCGAAACGTATGCGGTTCGTACCAAACGTATGCGGTTCAAAATGTGTACCAAATTTAAAGTCGATATCTTTAAAAATGACCCGAGTTATGACCTTTAAATGACAAAAATCGACCACTTCTCACAGCATTACTAGGACAAAAAACGCATTTCCATTTTTGCTTTTTACTTCTATTTATATGGAACAAACAATGTTCTAAGGTCATTTTTCGCGTTCTAGACGAAAAACAAACCCATAAACATGTGTTACAACGCCTAATGACCGTAATCTGCAGTTTGACCTCGTGACCTCGGATGACCTTGACCTGACCCAAGGTCATAAACAGCTTAGAAAGGTACTTAGAAGTGTCAGACACACGAATCATACCGATTTATCAACGGCTTATGCGTTTAATATCGCAATTTTGCGCGACAATTCCATCCATAGAGACCTTTTGACACGGTCAAACATTTTGTACTTGACCTGACCTGTGACGTCATCGGTGACCCCGAGATCAACAATAATATGTTTCCCTCGATAAATTTCCCAGGGCTATCGAATGCCGTTTGAATTTTTACATTCGGTTCAGTAGTTCCGGAGATCAGAGGGGGGCAAAAAATAGCCCCCCCCCCCTAGTAAGTCGCGTTATGAAATATACCCCAGTAACTCGCGGGTTAAATCAAGGTGTCCGGGGTATGTCAGTTTACCCTACCAGATATTTTTGTAAGCGTGGAATTGGTTTTTCAAGTAAATTGTGAAAGCGTGGAATTTTTCAGAATAACACGCTAGGGTCGTATGAAAAGTCCAATATTTCAGTTTACCCTGCCAGACATTCAAAGCGTGGAATTTGTTAAGAACAACACAACAAGTGTGAATTTACCCTACCAGACATTTGTCTAAGCGTGGAATTTTACCCTACCAGACATTTGTTTAAGCGCCCGAGGAGCCGCCCGAGGATACGCCGCCAGGTACTTAATTTCCCGGGCAACACCGGGTACCCTAGCTAGTAGTTTTTATAACGCATTTCGCAGATATATAAGAAAGCTAGCTTAGGGTGCACGGAGACAGCAGCTATAGCGATCGCATAATGCAGAAAACACCAACAGCGTATAATTAGTGCGTGAAATGGATTATCGAAATCTACCAGCAGTCGACACAGCACGGCATTCTGTCGGGATCACCGAGACCGCTTTCAACACGAGCTGCATCAGTCACTCTTTGATTTTTGCGAACTTTATTAAAGATGAAAGACTAAACATACATGAACAATGCAACGATGAAACGCAACACATGTAACGATGCAACAATGAAACGCAACGCAGGCAACGTATGCAACGATGAACTCAAGTAATTGTCGACGCACGCACAGGTATTGTCGACGCACGCAGGTCAAAGCTTCTGAGGGGACGGTGTAACTTACTGCAGCCGCTGCACGAAGTTGAGGACCTTGTCCGGCACCGGCGTGCCGTTTCGGATATTCAAGACGTATCGCTGAATGAACGACCCCATCGCCTGGTATCTTTGGTGACACTTCAGTTTAGCAGCGAGTGCGACAGCACGAATCCCAACACCGCCTGATCGGTGTCCACAAATTCATAACATGGTGAGTCCTCCACCCATACTGTATAGCATGCACCGGACTTCTGGAGGTGGGGGCTCCTGTCCTTCGGTTCAGACGCTTCGTTGAACCACTTCTCCTTGAACCGCTCTCTCCTCTCCTGCTTCAGAGTAGTTTGTGAAACACAGGTAACATGCCTTTTAGTTTACACGAATTGGTTAAAAAAATTAACAGATATACAACACTACCAAGGTGCAGCTTGTATCCATTTTGGGCTGCTGAGGAAATCTCGTCTTCGTTCCAAGAGGGAACGGTGGGCTTAAAACATTATGGATAACCATTACACAGGGGCTCCGCCACGCCTTTTAAATGGGGGGGGGGGGGCGGGGGACGGGATCGAGCTGAGTGGTCGCCGTCAGCGAAAAGTTGTTGACCAGGGAGGGGGAGGAACGTCAGCGAAAAGTTGTTGAGCGGGAGGGTGGAGCGTCAGCAAAAAGCTGTTGAGCGAGAGGGTGGAGCGTCAGCGATAGCTTGTTGAACAGGGGATAGGTAACAAATAATAAGTGCAACCAGCGGTGACGATTTTTCGAAACGATTGGGGGGCCGAACAAAGACGGATCCAAGGGGGTTAATATCAGCGCTATGGCTTCCCCAGACAACTAAAATCGGAAAAATGACACATTGTATGTTTGTAAGATAAAATATAAGGAATAGGTACAATATAAGGAGTAGTTTGTTTTAAATCAGTTCTAAAAAATAAACAGTCACATGAGTTTTGCCTTGAGTCGTACGGCACCTCAAACCAAAGTTTTTGGCCGAGCCTACGACCGACCATTTGTTTTATTAGTTTTGTTTTGTTTTTGTTATAAATGTTTTGATGGGATGGATTTCCGAGATCAGGACCCACGCTAAGCTAAGCTTGTTGGGCGGGCCCTGACCCCACCATCCGATCGCGTAATTTCAGCACCCACGCTAAGCTAAGCTTGTTGGGCGGGCCCTGACCCCACCATCCGATCGCGTAATTTCAGCACCCACGCTAAGCTAAGCTTGTTGGGCGGACCCTGACCCCACCATCCGATCGCGTAATTTCAGCACCCACGCTAAGCTAAGCTTGTTGGGCGGGCCCTGACCCCACCATCCGATCGCGTAATTTCAGCACCCACGCTAAGCTAAGCTTGTTGGGCGGACCCTGACCCCACCATCGATCGCGTAATTTCAGCACCCACGCTAAGCTAAGCTTGTTGGGCGGACCCTGACCCCACCATCCGATCGCGTAATTTCAGCACCCACGCTAAGCTAAGCTTGTTGGGCGGACCCTGACCCCACCATCCGATCGCGTAATTTCAGCACCCACGCTAAGCTAAGCTTGTTGGGCGGACCCTGACCCCACCATCCGATCGCGTAATTTCAGCACCCACGCTAAGCTAAGCTTGCTTGAGATATACGTTTATAAAGTCATACCCGGTGAGTCCTTCAGGGATGCGTCAATTTACCTTTTCCATGCCTGCGGGGCTGCATGGGCCTTATATTCGGCGCGACCGCTCATCCTCTCCATCTCCTTCCAGAACTGAAAGCAAGACGTAAATTGCGTGTTTATCCCCTTCAGTAACCGTAACGAAGGATGCATCTATAACCAACTTTCTAAAATAGCAGAGATATATTAACCCGCGCCCCCCTAGGCCTCGAGTTTTCCACGCCCTGCAGGGGGAGGGGGGGGGGGCGTTCAAACACTCTGACTCAGATTCAGACTCAAACTATATTAAAGTGATCCTCTCTCTAACTCGGCTCTTATGGAGAGTAGACGGAATCCAAAAATACCGTTCGAAACTCGTCAAAGATCATATCGAAATTAATTCGGTCATTTTTGGCTCAGGTCAATATTGAGGTCACCAGAGGTCATCAAAGGTCAAATTTACCTATTTTAAGCCTTCAGAAACCCCCAAATATCTCGAGAACTATGACAGCTAGAAACTAACAGAAAAAAAACAATCGAAAGCCTTGAAAAACGCAATCGCCAAGGTGTCATCAACATTTAGCTCATGGCAATATCTGAGGCTCCAGACCTCATCAAAAGTAAAACAGCTATTTCTTGGAAAGTTTTTCTTCTCACGAATATGTTTGTATTTAAAGAAGATAGGGCGATAACTTTGACCTCATCGTGTTTATATCGTCAAGGCGCTTCAAATAATTTTCATGAAGACCTGGTTAGGTCAATTTGGAAATTTGACAACAGGTCAAGGTCAAGTATCACTCAAGTAGGTCATGTTGCATATTGGGAGACTCGATAAACTCGACGCTCGACGCGATAAACACGTCTCGACGCGATAAACACATTGGTGCCGGCCTCACTTCAGGTACAAGTTCTCATACACCTATATCAATCTTAATAATATTTAACTTAATATTACATATTTATACCTTACTTAACCCTCGCCAGTGCAGGGGGTGGATGCCCTCCCCCCCCCCCCCCCCCCTCGGTTTTTCGGCAATAACTCGCGTAAATATCAATCGATTGCGATGAAACTTTCAGTACCCTACTTGTGAACAATTTGACACATATTCTAAAATTTGTAAGTTGTAGGTCACATGACCCGTGACCTTTGACCTGTTTCTCAAGGTCATGTCAGGCGTAACTGGCGTCCGTAGTATTGATCTTTGTAACTTGTGCAGTTTCATAGTGTTTGTTGTTCAGGAGCATATGCACAGGTGTTTCCAGATGACAGTTGTGGTTTTCCTTGAGATTGTGACCTCGATTGACCTTTCCAGAGGTCAACCGAGGTCACTGACCTCCGATGACCTGATATTACTTGTTTGGCTTCTGGCAGTTTCTAGGACATTTTGTAACGCTGATTTCAAATATGGGATCCAATTTACATAATTATATGTTCTACTGGGGCTATGCGTCTCCACAGCTCAACCGAGGTTACTTACCTCAAATGACCTGACATGAACTGACATGACTTTTTTGGAATTTGGCAGTTTCTAGGACATTTTGTGACGCTGATTTCAAATGTGGCACCCATTTAGCATAATCATATGCTCATTCGCGATTCTAGCTCGATTAAATTCAATTTATACGCATTTACAATTTTGTTGAATTTTGGGTCATTGACAAGACCTCAGAGGTCACCTAATGAGCTAGGACCTTAAAATCGGATATCAATGGCTTCATTTCGTGACAAGCAACACGCTCTTTTTTTAATCAAAGCTCTAGCCAAATTAGGGGCGAAACGCTAGGGGTTTGTACCCCCCCCCCCCCCCCCTGCACGGTCACGCACTGATCGGACGCCTGCACGGGCGAGGGTTAGCATTTAACCTTTACCTTGCCATGTGTTTGATGGTACATTTGTTCAACTACATCAGTAACTACCTAGGTTTATAATGCCATTGTTGATTATTGATTACTCCGATACTTTGCTTTTATTTCAGTGGCTTATTTATGAAACTTGTAGGTAACCAGGCACTCCTTTCATGTTTTTTGTATATATTGCATCCATCCTCAAGGTATTGAAGTTTTGCCCTGCTGGAAATGTTCTAGAAAAACATATTGTAGGTTACAATTACACAGCCTTTTCATATTTTGAAAATGAGTGAAAATGTAAATTATCTGAACCGATTCAACCAGAAGCTAATTTCACAAAGAAGTTAGTGATTACACATGTTTGCGATTACAAACGCAAGAAAATATTGCAAACCTCACAAAAAAAGACATTTCACAAACATTCACCACCTCTGAATTACCGATTGTAAAAAAAATTGTAAACACAAATGTTAGTACAGCAGAAACCTTGAAATCAAGAACGTTTGTATTCAACCTGATGCTAATGACAAATATAGTTAATAAACTATAAAACATGACCTTTTCCTCCAAAATGTGAAAATTCAATGTTATCAAAATGTTATTATTATGTTGTAATATTTCGGCCACAGGCCTTTATCAAACAGTAAAACATTTCGACACATATTTACTGTTTTATTTGTTACTGTTTGATAAAGGCCTGTGGCCGAAATATTACAACATAATAATAACATGTTGATAGCATGGTATTTTCACATTTTCGAGGAAAATATCATGTTTTTTAGTTTATTAATTATATCAAGTATGTTCCTCGCACAAGCACTAAACTGTATAAAGTACTAATGACAAATAATTTGATTATTAACAAATTGATGTAACAAATATTTACATTGTGGTTATTTGTTTTATTCAAAATAAAATTAGTTATAGGGATAATTATATTTTAATTACCATTTCATCGGAATGCAAACTCTGATCATAAAAATACATCTTGGTGATCAATTAGAGTAAACCGAATTTGGCCATTCACCTGGTGGCGGAGCATAACAACAGAACTACTCCCAAAAGAAAGATCATTGAATTTCTCGACCATTTTTTCACCTAACCTAGCCAATTTCTTACGTCGTAAAGGGTGAAGGTTCACTGCACATTGCACAAGACATCGTTGACCTCTGCAATTTGATCGCCATGCGGTTTCTCCGCGCGGAGGCGCCCCTCACATCATAGCGTAATCGGTAAGGTGCTCTGTGACTGGACTTCAAAGCTGGAGATCCCTGTTCGAATCTCTCGGGAAATAACTTTTTTGGCAGCTATACTTATGTATAACTAAACTATTACCCTACCAACCTCGGCAACGTAACAACCTCACTAAGAAAATAACCTGAACTGTCAAACTGCGTCAACTATCAATACAGTTTCTGAAATTCAGAACCCCTGACACACTGGAATTACAAGTTTGTAATTGCAAACATTTCCTCACTTCCGTTAACCTTTGAGAAATGGAACATATACAATCGCAAACATTCTTAGAAACAATATCTTTGTAAACTAGTTTGAAAATAGTAAATTGAGATTTACTGCCCTGGGGTTTTGTGAAATCCAAACTACAAACATGTGTAGAAATGATTTGTAATAACAAATAAATTATTTGTAATTACAAACTTTTTTGCTCTGTGAAATTGGCCTCTGTTTGTACTGCTGACGGGCGTGGCAACCGGCACCTTTCCAGACCCCAGTCCAATCCCATCGGTGTATTCCAAGGATACTCTCTTGGCCCACTCTTCTTCCAGATTTTTGCTAACGACCTGTCCCTTTTTGTCCCTGACGCGCACGTGGTGCAGTACGCTGATGATACCCATGTTTTGATATATGGCAAAAAGACTCCCTCCCGCAGCTCATTGCTACAATGGAACAGACATTAGACTCCTTGGACGTCTGGTTCCACCCCCACGGTCTGAAAGTAAACACAAGTAAAACGGAACTTATAGTCTGTGGCTCTCGTCAAAATTGTCGTTGCATGGCTCCCATTACTGTTCGGCTCCGCGAGGATACAGTGCGTGAGGGCCCCACCGTGAGGAACCTTGGCGTAGTGTTCGACAATTACCTCACCTGGGACTCTCACGTTCCTGCCCTCGTTAAAAAATGCAACTGTATCCTCACCGGCCTGTCCCACGTGCGTCATTAGATCCCGCCCGACCTTCTGCCCACCTTGGCCAATGCCTTGGTCCTCTCGCACGTCCGATACTGCCTTGCCGTCTGTGGCAACGAGTCGGAGAAAAACATATAACGCCTCCAAAAATTATTGAACTTTGCGATGCGCGTTGTCTCCGGCCGTCGCAAATTGTATCATATATCGGACGTGCGTGAGGAACTGGGCTGGCCTACTGCCCATCAGCTCTACCAACCAGGGGTGAAACTTTGTATACTTTTGAGGATGCACTTGCACCCCCAATGTTGAATTTTGCATCCCAATCTTTATTTGATAAGGAGGCCCCCTTAGAAAAAGAGGCCCCTACGGGAGGACAGGAGGCCCTTCTGTGCTTAAATGAGGCCCCTCTGCGCTTAAAGGAGGCCCCTGTGCTTAAAGGAGGCCCCTCTGTGCTTGAAGAAGGCCCCTCTGCGCTTAAAGGAGGTCCCCTGTGCTTGAATGAGGCCCTTCTGTGCTTAAATGAGGCTCCTGCGCTTGAAAGAGGCCCCTCTGTGCTCGAAGGAGGCCCTCTGCAGCTTAAAGGAGGCCCCTGTGCTTAAAGGAGGCCCATATGTGCTTACATGAGGCCCTCTGTGCTTAAAGGAGGCTCCTCTGTTCTTAAATGAGGTTACTGTGCTTAAAGAGGCCTATCTGTGCTTGAAGGAGGACCCTGTGCTTGAAGGAGGACCCTGTGCTTAAAGGAGGCCACTCTGTGCTTGAAGGAGGCCACTCTGTGCTTGAAGGAGGCCCCTCTGTGCTTGAAGGAGGCCCCTGTGTGCTTAAAGGAGGCCCTTCTGTGCCTAAAGGAGGCCCTCTGTGCTTAAAACAGGCCATCTGTGCTTAATCTGCGCCCTGGGGGCCTCTGCTAATTTCACGCCCTCGAGAGGTGGGGGGGATTCTGCCCCCCCCCCCCCCCTAAGATCTCGCCGCCCATAAGAGCTACAATAACGAAATTTGTAGGGTAGGGAGGTTCTGTAGGTAACTCTGATTTGCGAAATTTTAATGACCCTAGGACAATATCTTCAAGGTAAAATGGGGTCAAATATGACATTTTTTCCTTCCAACTTTGCTCCAGAAGCCCCCCAAATATCTCAAGAACTATGATACCTAGGAACGAACGAGAAACAAAATACAATCGAAAGCTCTTGAAATATGCAATGGCCATGGTGTGCTCAAATGTTATATCAGGTCAATTGTTTATGCTCCAGAGGTCATTAAAGGTAAAAAAGGCTGTTCATAGGAAAAAAGTTATCCGCAAATAACTTTTTACCTAATACAGATAAGGCAATTATGTTGACGCCATCGTGTTCGTCTCGTCAAGGCGCTTATAATCATATTCATGTTGACTAGTTAAAGTCAACTTATAAATTTGACCTCAGGTCAAGGTCAAGTGGTGACCCAAGTAGGTCATGCTGCATATTGGGAGACGTGTCTCGACGAAACAAACACATTGGTACCGGTTTCACATTTCTATCTTCATTATGTCGAGTTATTGACACAAGCAAGTGTTGATGACATCAGATGACCTCGGCTGACCCTGTAGGGGCTACTGAACGAAAATTGCACATGGATCATCAATAATTGCCTATGATAACATGATCCAGATGGAATTGGACTGATATCATGCGTATCCTCTGAATAGGAAGCATGTTAACCTGCGCACTGCAGGGGGAGTTGATTTCCGCCCCCCCCCCCCCCCCCCTCTCAGGTTTTTCAAAGATAGCGAAAAAAACAGCGGCGCGCAGCGCCTCCGGGTTTTGGCACACCTGTTAGGACATCAATTGCGTACACTTTGAAAAAAAAATATCCTCGGGTCATCTCAGGTCAGGTCACGAGACCAGGTCAAGTGACCCCACCTCCAAAAATGTTTGCAGTTGTGCCAAAGCCAGAGTTTTTCACCGATCAGTTTAAAACTTACAGGATATCATGAAGGCATAAGTACTTACAATTCGTTTATATCGGAATTTTGATATCGGTGACCTAAGGTCAGGTCAATTTCGTAACCTCCCCATACTAAGTCAATGGGGAAATATACAAATGCTTCCTATTTCAAGGATATGCATGATATTAGTCCAATTACTTCTGGATCATGTTATTATAGGATATTCTTGATGATCCAGGTGTAATTTTTGTTCAGTGACCCCTATTGGGTCATTTGAGGTCATGCGAGGTCACCATCACTTTTGTGTCAATAACTCCCGACATAATGAAGATAGAGAAGTAAAACAGACATCAATGTGTTTGTCTCGTCGAGATACGTCTTCTCATATGCAACATGCCCTACTTGGGTCACCATTTGACCTTGACCTGAGGTCAAATTGTTAAGTTGACTTAACAAGGTCACCATGTATATCATTCGAAGCGAATTGACAATATAAACGATTTATATAAAAAACGATTTAGCAAAAAAAATGCATTTTTTTTTTTTTTGACCTCTGGAGCCTCAAATATTGACCTGAGATCAAATCTGAGGACACCTTAGCGATTGCAAATTTCACTGGCTGGCGTTTGCTTTTTCCGTTTGTTTCTAACTAGCATCGTTTCTGAGATATATGGGAAATTCTGGAGCGATGTCCTAAAACAGGAAAAACTGGCAAATTTGACCTTTGATGACCTCTGGTGACCTGAATTTTGACCTGACCTAAAAGAACACTTAATACTTTCTATAGAACATGTATCAACCTATCAAATGCCTTTTTCCGCTTCTCGCTACGTAGCGTAGTTTTCGAGATCTCAGGTGTGATGGCGTTGGACGATTTGTCTGCGGCCCGCCGGCCGCTGGCTCCGCCGCTCCGGCCGCCAGCTAGCCCGGCCTCGGGCCGCTGGACGCGGTCACGTGATCGCCCACGGCCGCGGGTCGGCGTCCGGGGTCGGCGTGCGGCCGGCCGGACTCTGGGTCGGGAGGCGGTGGCGCGAGCAGCTGCCGCTCCCCTGTCTGTGTCTGTTCGCGTGAAGTCATACATATACCCGCAGTCGAACGTGAAGCGTGTTATTTGCGATACCGGACCACGACATGGCGCGGCCGGTACTTGTCTAAATCAACAATTATTCACCAGTTTAACGTAAATAAGTGAACATGTCACGCGAACACTCTGCACCGACGGCCGGTGCGCTGCGACAAGTACTTCCAGTGAACAGCACTTCCTGGCTGGGGCGAGCTGTACAGCCTGATCAACTCGACCTGGCGACGGATCGTGGCGACGCGTTTCGCGCGTGGAAGGAAAGATGGGAAGACTTCTGCCTCCTGTCGAGCATACCGGGGATGGGCGAGAGGCTCGACCTCGCAAAACTCGAGGCGGACCTGCATAGCCTCAGCATCCACTCCTTCTGGGATCCGGCTCTGACCCCGAATGAGCGACGGATTGTCGCAGCCGTACTGCGACAGCTGTCCTCGTGCGGGGACTGCGGACGAGCCGGACACTCTTCGTCCGTCCGCACCTCCAGCGAGCCCGCGCCGCTGCCACCGCCGCCGCCGACCAACGAGCCTCTCCCGGCGCTGGCACCGCCTCCGTCGCGGTCGCCTCTGCCTCCTCCGCAGTCGCCTCTGCCTCCGCCACGGTCTCTTCCGGCACGGTCTCTTCCGGCTCTTCCGGCACTGTCGAGCCTACCGGGGATGGGCACCGTACCCCGGCGATTACCGCTGCCAGACCAGACTCCGCCGCTGCCGGGCCAGCCACCACCTCTGCCAGGCAAGCCTCCGCCGCTGCCAGGCCAGTCTCCGCCACTGCCAGGCCAGCCTCCGTCGCTGTCAGGCCAGCCTCCGCCGCTGCCAGGCAAGCCTCCGCCGCTGCCAGGCCAGACTCCGCCGCTGTCAGGCCAGCCTCCGCCGCTGCCAGGCAAGCCTCCGCCGCTGCCAGGCAAGCCTCCGCCGCTGCCAGGCCAGCCTCCGCCGCTGCCAGGCCAGCCTCCGTTGCTGCCGGGCCAGACTCCCCCGCTGCCGGGCCAGACTCCCCCGCTGCCGGGCCAGACTCCCCCGCTGCCGGGCCAGCCTCCGCCGCTGCCGGGCAAGCCTCCACCGCTGCCGGGCAAGCCTCCGCCGCTGCCGAGCCAGCCACCACCGCTGCCAGGCAAGCCTCCGCCGCTGCCAGGCCAGCACCCGCCGCTGCCAGGCAAGCCATCGTCGCTGCCAGGCCAGCCTTTGCCGCTTTCAAGCGAGCCACCGTTGCTGCCAGGGGAGCCTCCGCCGCTGCCAGGTCAGCCTCCACCACTGCAGTCTATGCCGGGCGAGCCAATGCCGCTGTCGCCGCTGCCGCCGCTTCCAGGCGAGTCCCCGCTGCCGGGCCGGCCTCCGCCGCTGCCGAGCCAGCCTCCGCCGCTGCCGAGCCGGCCTCCGCCGCTGCTAGGCCAGCCTCCGCCGCTGTCAGACCGGCCTCCGCCGCTGCCGAGCCGGCCTCCGCCGCTGCTAGGCCAGCCTCCGCCGCTGCTAGGCCAGCCTCCGCCGCTGTCAGACCGGCCTCCGCCGCTGCTGGGCAATCCTCTGCCACTGCCGTCGCTGAAAGTTGAGCCACCACCGCTGCTGCCCGGCGAGCCACCGCCGCTGCCGGGCGAGCTGCCGCCGGAGCCTGGACCCGCTGTCTGGCCGCCGCCGGAGCCTGGAGTCGCTGTCTGGCCGCCGCCGGAGCCTGGACCCGCTGTCTGGCCGCCGCCGGAGACTGGAGTCGCTGTCTGGCCGCCGCCGGAGCCTGGAGTCGCTGTCTGGCCGCCGCCGGAGACTGGAGCCGCTGTCCGGCCGCCGCCGGAGCCTGGAGTCTCTGTCCGGCCGCCGCCGGAGCCTGGAGCCGCTGTTTGGCACCGCAGATTGTGTGTGGCAGACTGTTGGGAGGGAGTGAGATGTGATGGCGTTGGACGATTTGTCTGCGGCCCGCCGGCCGCTGGCTCCGCCGCTCCGGCCGCCAGCTAGCCCGGCCTCGGGCCGCTGGACGCGGTCACGTGATCGCCCACGGCCGCGGGTCGGCGTCCGGGGTCGGCGTGCGGCCGGCCGGACTCTGGGTCGGGACGCGGTGGCGCGAGCAGCTACCGCTCCCCTGTCTGTCTGTTCGCGTGAAGTCATACATATACCCGCAGTCGAACGTGAAGCGTTGTTATTTGCGATACCGGACCACGACATCAGGGGGGCGGAAATCAACCCCCCTGCAGTTCGTGTTCTGCGCAAAGCCCCTGCAGTGCGCGGGTTAATATTTCCCCATTGGTGTATAATGGGGGAGATCACGACATTGACCCGACCTTAGGTCACTGATATACAAAAAAAAATCCGAGATATAATTTTGTGTTTTGGTACAGGGTCTATGTCCTCATGAAGTCCTGCAAGTTTGAAACCCATCGGCCTAAAACTGTGGCTGTGGTACGCCCGTAACGTTTGGAGGTAGGGTCATCACGTGACCTGGTCTGGTGACATGACCTGAGATGACTAAGTCAAGAATTGCACGTAGTATGGGTAGTTTATTTCCGAACAGTTATGCAAAAAACGACTGTTTCCTCCCCCCCCCCCCCCCCCCCCCGGGCGCTTGTTAAAGGAGGGCCCTCTGAGCTTAAAGGAGGGCCCGTCAGAACACAAAGGAGGCCCATCTGTGCTTAAGAGAGGCCCTTATGTGCTTAATCCGCGCCCCTGTGGGCATATGAGACAACTTCACCCTGGTGGGGATGGTCAAAATTGACCCCGCCCTCTAACTTGAAAACTAAAAAGGCTAGAAAGACTCGGAAAAAACGTTCGAAAGCTCTTGACAAGGACATTCGAAGTTACTTTATGTATTATTTGGCTTGGGTCAATATTGAGGGCACTATAGGTCATCAAAGGTCAGATTTTCCAGTTTTAGGACTTCACTTCGAACACCCCAAATATCTATCTCGGTAACTATGATAGCTAAGAACAAAAGGAGAAAAGCAATTGGCATCTCTTGAAAACTGCAATCACTGCAGTCGAATCAGAGAGTTCGGCAGAAAGCACACTTATAGTGCGTTTATCGTTAAGAAGTTCTTCAAAGTCGTAAATTATTAAAACCTATTTTTCCTCGCGTAGATTTATTCCAGTACCTAACTATTCAGACTTCAGCAATTTGGGTTCAATTCTAATGGCCATACTAGTTAAATAATTTAATTTTCATGTGGCTGTAAATTTTTGTTTCGTCGTAATTGGAATTTGTTTATTGCATTATTGTTGAATTGCCGGACGTCAAATCAGGCCTTACAGTTTGATGTGTGATTTTGAAGTTAATAATCTATTCAGATAGCTACTGCAGTGCGCTGCAAAAATTATGGTATCTAGAATACTTTACGTAAAATATTGTTATGGGACAAGAAAATGCCGCAGTGCTATACAACTAATTGTACCTATGCACTAGGCCTGGTCATTCGATAGGTTTTGTTTGCGAGCATGCACAGATTAATAGTGAAATTATTATGCGCTATATCATTACAAAATTACATGATTTTTTTTAACATTTTTAAAATGAAATTTGGAGGTGCCAACCGGCCTCTTTTTGGGGACACTTCTGCGATTTTTTCGTCAATATCGTACATTTGGGCATTAATTATTTTTCACATTTTTTAATATCATTTTCGAATTCTCCGTATGCTGTTTGACAACCACAGTGATTGTCATGTAGTTATTATGGACAATAAAGCTGTTTCTCTGCATTTCCTGTATGGATTGTATGGCACCCGCTTACAGCGCCATCTGTTGAGCGGACTTGCAATTTATACACTAGGTGCAGTTTTCCGGCTGAGGAAGCCTGCAGAGGAGTTCCACAAGCACTGAAATCAGTGGCGGCGGATAAGGGGGAGGGACAGGGGGAAGCTGTCTCCCCCCCCCCCCCCCCACTCAAGAAGTTGGGGGGGGGGGGGGGCAAACATATGATTTCCCCCCATTAATTTGTGAATTTGTAAATTAGTTGATAATTGTTCAAGAAGTTGGTTCGATTTTTTCTTTTTGACCGAAAAATTGACATCGAGTGCCCCGATGTGCCCCAGCCAGCCTGAGGGGCCCTCTAAGGCCGACAGAAGGCCCTCAGTCGGCCTAAGGGGGAAAGGCTTGAAACTTCCTTCTGAGAAGGCTTGAAACTTCAACATGGGCTGTCCGACGTTTTTCTTGCGACCATTTAGAGGCCCTGCAAAATATAGTGACCTACATCCGAGAAGATACCATTTCGCGCCATTTTTTGGGGGTTGGGGAGGGTGGGGGGGGGGGCTTTGGCCGAGGGGTCCCCCTGTTTTTTTTGCCCCCTCCCCATCCAAAAATACCTTCCGCCGCCACTGACTGAAATGGAACACCAGCAAACTAACTCCATGGAAATGGATTTAAAGTGGGTGGGGAGGAGTGTGTGCCAAACAACTTTGACTGCATGACCTTGATCCGCCCCTCGAGGCAGGACAGGTACCTGTCCGATCTCCAGACGTGAGGCCCGGTACCTGTCCTGTCTCCAGACGTGAGGTCCGGTACCTGCCCTGCCTCCGGGCCCGGTGCCTATCCTGTCTCCAGACGTGAGACCCGGTACCTGCCCTGTCTCCAGACATGAGGTCTGGTACCTCCCCTGCCTACGGGCCCGGTGCCTGTCTCCAGACAAGAGGCCCGGTACCTGTCCTGTCCCCAGGCCCGGTAGCTGTCTTGTCTCCAAACGTGAGGCCCGGTACCTGCCCTACTTCCAGGCCCGGTAGCTCTCCTGTCTTCAGGCGTGATGTCCGGTACCTGTCCTGTATCTAGATGTGAGGCCTTTCCTGTCTCCAGACCTGAGTCCTTTCCTGTCTCCAGACGTGAGGCCCGGCATCTGTCCTGCCTCCAGACGTAAGGCCCAGTACCTGTCCTGCATCCAGACGTGAGGTCCGGTACCTGCCCTGTCTTCAGGCCCGGTAGCTGTCTTGTCTCCAGACGCGACGCCCGGTATCTGTCATGTCTCCAGACGTAAGGGCCCGTACCTGTTCTGTCTCTAGACGTGAGGCCCGGTACCTGTCCTGTCTCCAGACGTGAGGGTACATATTTTGGGGGCAGAGGCGCACTCAGAATTAAAAAAAATGGGAGGCGATACCCACCCTCAAATTAGGTCCAACTTCAAATTAGTAAGATGATAAAAGCGTTACGCGCATGGTGCCCCCATGTTTTTTTCCTGGATCCGCCTATGCGCAATATATCAAATTTAACCAATTACAGCATGCAATGCCCACATGTGACGTTCATGTCGTCCCAAACAATTACGAACAGCGCATTTTTGTATTCTTCATAAAATCCCCCCAATTTTACATTCCCTGAATACGCCCATGATTTGTATGTTATTTTTGTCTTTTGATATATTAAAGACCAGTACATTTGAAGCTCAAAAACGTTTGGAGCATGAAAATCAGTCGAGCCACATGGCCGCAACGACCTTTAAAAAAAAATGTTCGGATTTTTTGCCCCCTGGCCCCCCATTTGTGAACCAAACAAATATTCCGGGGTCCAAAAATAGAGATCTTGTCATGACGAATCAAATGGCGTTTTCCCCATCGAAATCGACCGAGCGGTTCTCGAGATCTCTGGGGGGGGGGCAGAATCTGCCCCCCCCCCCCGCAGGTTAACGTAATTCTGGCCGCCCGCAGGGAATAGGGTTGTGGAACAAAGATGCTGTTTCAAGGGCAAAAATTGAAACCCAGAACATTTTAAAGAAACTTTCATTGAATTTGGAGCTGGCTTTGCACCTTTCCATCTGCACTGGCGTTTCCAGCCTCTCTCCGTGTGTGTGTGGTGGGGGGATCTTTTTGTGGCAAAAAGTGTCCCCTTTTTTCTCCGCGGATTCGGGCCGGTCACCTTATTTTGGCATTCGAGCTTAAGAAATTCACTTTAAAAAAAAAATGAATTTGTGGATTTGTTTCCCGAAAAAATCGGTGTTTTATTTTTGGGGGTCAAACCCCCCAAATTTCGAAAATACAAGATAGCCATTTTGAAGAAAATGTCATTTAATTTCTTTTTGTTTTTTATTTGCAATTTGCTTCAAATATCTATTTCTACACTTGTTCAAACTTTTATCGTTTTTCCACCAAAAATGACATGGCATAACGTCAATAGAACGTCTTTATCTCCCAAAATACAAACTCATTTTAATTTAAATTTGGTGAGAAGACGTAGAATAATGGAGCATAATGTACTTAAGTTTCACGTTGATATCTATCGTAGTTTTCAAGTTATTGAGAAAATCCGAGAGGGAACATATTCTGCCCCCCCCCCCCTCCCCCAACTGGGCGCGGGTTAAGTGTCACTGGGGCTGCTTGAATTGCATCAGGCAAGCGCGTAACAACCACTGGGTCACTGGGGATCAGGCCCCAGTAACATTTTCGGATTTTAACATTACGCCTATGGGCGTTGCATGGAAAGAATCCACTTCATAGTGCCTCCGCCCCCCCCCCCCCCCCCCTACTTTCGGAAGGTGGTTACGCCCATGGCATCAGGTGCGCTGTTTTGTATATCATTGCAAGAAAGGAATACATTACAGCTTCAAATTAAATCACTCGAGATAAAAAAATCCGTTTTCATGAAGTTTTCTCCTAAGATTGTTGTTTGTTCACGTTCAGTGCAGGGAACGCGTGGGGGTGGCATACCTATTTGTATTGAATGCCCCCCACGATTCCTGTGTGTGGGGGGGGGTTCCCCTGGTGCCTCCTCCTCCTCCTCCTCCTCCTCCTCTCCTCCCCCCCCCCCCCTCCCCTAGGATCCGCCCGTGCCCATGTGTAGGTATATACAATGTAGCATGGAAACACTGCTAAGCCAACACCAACACCAACACCTGTCAATAGGATATGTTTCTACGTCGTACCGTTGATAAACCTATTTCTGGTTCACATTGTTTTATTGCCTTTTTGGAGGTAATTGCTACCATTCATGACTTATTTTAAGGCACCACATAGTGAATTAAATCCAGTATTTGTAGCATGGGATAGGTAACTGGTAAGGGTGGTTCATTCGTTTGTTTAAGTCAAAGGCGTCATTACAAATGTGTCATGTCGGCCTTGCTCCTCCGACGTTCAGCAGAGTGTGTCTGTCGGCCTTTTGTCTCCACGGTGATCGGAGCGTGTCTCGGCTTTCCCCCTCAAACCCGGCGGTGATCGGAGTATGTCTCAGCTTTCCCCCTCAACCCCGGTGGTGATCGGAGTGTGTTTCAGCCCCCCCCCCCCCCACCCCCACCCCAACCCCGGAGGTGATTGAAACGGGTGCTTCGCAGTTCGCAAACGATTGGTAAATAACCAATGTTAAGCATACAAGACCCCGACGGTATGCTCAGATTCGGAAGTTCGGCACTCAGCTTGTGCTCCAGTTCCGTGCGTTTTTTTTAAAACTCAAGTCCCGATACGCACTGTCTGCATGATGTCAACCAGTTATGTTCTAGTGACTTTTGTTTTTGTTGCAAAACTAACTACCGTTTTTGAATAGGGCAAACTTATTAGCATTATATATGGGTGACTATGCAATGTATCGCTCCTTTTAGCTATCATTTTTGCCTCAGACCTGCCAAAAATAGTTCGCCCCCCCCCCCCCCACTTGAAAGTAGTTCCCACGCCTCTGTCCCTTCCCTTCCACCCATCACCTCACAATATCCATCATCCTACATACACTCAACCGCCCCTAATTTCCCTTCACATATACATTGGCTATTTCCGGTGTCCTTCCATCTTTGTGTTTACCCCGACCCTTAATATACCGGGATGAAGTCCCCAAGTAATTAAATTTGCCGTCCGAGAGTGAATTTAGAAATCAAGGGAATCGGTTATGGTTAATGGTAGGTGAAACCAATTCCCAGACCGTCACCGTTCCCCTCACTTACCTTCGCTGAAATTGAGCTTTTGACAGCCTTCACCGTCACGTGACCCCATGCACCCATGCTGCTCCTCACGTATTCCTGGCTCCCAGACTGCACCTCACGTCACTCCCTGCCTTCATGCGTTAACTAACCCCTAACCCACCACCTGCTATCTTAAAGCTCGCACGTTCTGCATTCCGCATTCCCTCTTTCCCCGGCCAACTCCACATGCTACCACCATCATCTAAACACTTCTCCTCGCCTCTCCGTTGTCAGTTGGTCGCAGGGTCAGTTCGTCATAGGTTAGCCTTACTCCGGCCGGTCTTGTCCCCGTCTGCCGATGACCGCGTCATAGCCTCGTCTGTCTTTGTCTCCTACCGTCCCCGTCCTCAATGTTGGCTTCCAGTGTCGCGCGCTCGCATTCGCGCGCGCGAGCGCGCGACACTGGAAGCGCGACACTTCTCGCACACGCACCTTCGCCTTCTCGCACGCGCGTCTTCCCACGCGCGCGCGCCTTCCCACGCGCGCACGCCTTCTCGCGCGCACGCCTTCTCGCGCGCGCGCCTTCGCCTTCTCGCGCGTGCGCCTTCTCGCACGTGCGCTTTCTCGCGCGCTCTTTCTCGCGCGCGATGCCTCTTTCTTCAACGTAAACCTACCCGCCTTTCCCTGGCGACTCTCTAAATCGTGGGTCTCTAAAAATCGACTCTCTAAATAATGTGGGGATCGGCATGCGAGCCGGCGTTAAGCCGGCGCCATCTCATCAGCGCCACTAGCGGACCGCCCTCTGGGCCCGTTGTAGGCCCTCATGGCCCTTATTTCCGCGCCACTCTCCTCACACTCTCCCACACAGGATCGTCTGGCCCCCATCCCTGACGCCACGTCATAAACGCGACGGGCGGATCACTTTCTCCGTCTGCGCCAGGCCGGCGACCGCCTGTGCCCCCGAACAACGGCTGTTCCGCCACCCCAACCGTCTCACGTCAGTGAACGTTCAGTGTAGTGAACCCCCTCCTCCCACGCATTCGCCGGTACACCCACACGCACACCAACACCACCCACATCCACACTCCACCCACACCACCCACACCCACACCCACACCCACACCCACACCCACACCCACACCCCCCACACCCACACCCACACCCACACCATCCACATACATCCACACCCACACCCACACATCCACATACATCCACACCCACACCCACACCCACACCCACACCCACACCCACACCCACACCCACACCCACACCCACACCCACACCCACACCCACACCCACACCCACACCCACACCAACACCAACAACACCCACATCCACACCATCCACACTCACATACACACTCACATCCACACTCACATCCACACTCACATCCACACTCACATCCACTCACATCCACACTCACATCCACACTCACACCCACACTCACATCCATTATCACATTCACACCACCTACACCCACACCCACACCCACACCCACACCCACACCCACACCCACACCCACACCAACAACACCCACATCCACACCATCCACACTCACATCCACACTCACATCCACACCACCTACACCCACACCACCTACACCCACACCGTCACCCACACCAACACCACCCACATCCACACCACCTACACCCAGACGCACACCGACACGATAAATCTCAACCACGCCAATTATAAACTATACAAAATGAAATTGCGCATAGCGCAAACAGCATCTCTCTAGTATTTATAAAACCGGTTATCAGAGACCCATTATCAGACTCCAGTATCTCTGATAATGGAGTAAATCGCCTACCAATGACTTGAGCGTATACGACATCAGACCCAGGGTGATAGAAGACGGGTGGAACGGATTTTAGTATGATTTATTTAGGATAATACTAGAAGAGTACTAGATTCACTACTATATACTAGTTTGTTTTAGTTCCATCTAAAGATGTGGTAGCTTTACCGAGGAGCGAAAGCCGCGCAGGTATTACGAAAGCTCTTAGAGTAAACGAAACAATCGAAATGCATTGTAGATTATTCATATTTGTCGCTAGCTTCTGTAGACTGTAGGTACGTAAGGCGCTGTAAAGTTTTTAACTGTTAAGATGTCGGGTAGAGCTTGATCTCTTCCATTTTCAATTCACGTTTTTTTACCCGGCTATGCCCTACTGTGTTGTGTCTGGCTGTACGGAGAAGGGTAATTCAAATCATTTAGGGACTGGCTAGTGGCTACCACCGTCTTCCTCGTGATCCCAAAGTGGCCGATCTTTGGTGGCAATTAATTCGACGAGATGCAGCAAGGGAAGAGGTTAAAGACCCTAGGAATTGCTCTAAACATTTCTTGGAATCCTGCTTCAAAGAGCTTCACACATTTGATGCTGAAAGGACATATTCTAATGCATGTGCACGAAGACCAAATGAATGAAGCACAAGCCTGGCCTGTGATGCAGAATGGTTATTGATTTGACTGACTGAATCGATTGGAATTGTTGAATCAAAATTCCTTGAATAAAACCAAATTGATTCACCACCAGATCATTTTATTCATGAATCGTGATTGAATGAAACCCCGCATGGAATCAAGGCTGATTGAATCAAAAGATTTAAAGCCTCTTAACAATTCAAGTGCACATGGTAAATTGTGCAAATACAATGTAGTCCCAGTGGCTACATTCATTTATACTGAAATATGATAGCTGTAACAATGTTTTAATCATCATTTATGTGTATGTTTCCATTTGTATTGCTTTGACGTAAATAAAACATACATTTAAATGTTGAATCAAGCGTGAATCGATTGAAATATGTTTTTGATTCTTTGAATCGGAAAGAAGCAATTATCAAATGTGTATCCATGAATCGAGCGGTGATTGAATCATTCAGGTTCCAAAATGAATCGTGGTTGAATTGTTCCAAACAAAGGTTGAATCAATATTCAATAACCAGTCTGCAGTGTGATGACCTCAATATTGGCGTGACCTAAAAGTGACCAATAACTTCTATATAACTTGTTACAAGTTCCTTCTGGGCTCCACTCAGCGTCTGCTGCCATCCATTCACATATCTATTGGTGTCTAATTATGATTTGTATAGGTCACCGGCATGGTCCGTGTCTCCAACTCCTGAGCGCATCGACTGCCAGCGTATTGCAGCGGCACATCGCGGGCAAAGAAGAGGAGGCGAGATTCCTTCGTGTCGTGGACGAAGCGACGGATGTCCTCAACGCCAGCTACCCAGGCGACACAAAACATCTGCGGAGACGGAGAGGCTACCGTGGCAGCGATGAACAAGAGAGGGCTATCTCCGCCGCTGTGACGGAGGCCACGCTGATGCGTGTCGGTACCGCACGGTGCATGCACCCGTTCCAGAGAGGGATGGTCATCAGCATCCGGTCGGTGCGTGGCCTGTTCAAGGACCTCCAGGCAGAGTTCGGTGATGTGTTCGACCTGACTCGCCGGCTCACGCAGGTCAGGCTGGAAGGGTTGTTCGGCATGGTGAGAGGCCCGGGAGGCTCCAACCAGAACCCCACACCGACTGAAGCGAGGGCAAGGATTCGCCTGTTTACCCTCCTGTTAGTCATGCAGCGAGGCGTAAGTCCCGTCTGCAGAGACGGTGATCAGGCGGCAGAGCCGGAGACTGGTGATCTGGAGGAGCAGCTGGATCAGGTGCTGGAGGTGGAGGCAACCGGCACCTCTGAACTGACGGCAGACCTGCTGGAGTTCACCGGACCGGTGGAGGAGGTGACAACAGCGAAAACAGACGGCGATAACGGGGAGGACATGGACGACCTGAGGGATGTGGCTGACCTGCTTCACCAGGCGGAGGCGTCCCAGTCAGCAGCATGCCGCCCTGCTGTGTCGTCGGCCGCGCGGGACACGGTCACCGGTGCGTCCGCGACAGAGAGCGCCATGGCCTACGTCGCCGGCTACATCGCGAGGAAGAGGCCCGTCGACCGCTCCTTCTGTGTACCATCCGCCTCGGCCGAGTCGGTGCTTCTGCAGGCCCTGTGGACCAGGGTCGTCAGTATCGGCGGCCTGACGGTGCCCACGGAGACATTCTACGCCACCTTCAAGGAGGAGGAGGGGGTTTTCTGTGCCCACCACGCTCTGGAGCCCGATGGCTTAAGCCGAAGGTCCGTGTCATCAAGGACTTCGTCTTGGTCCTCCAGGACAAGTTCCCACGCGTCCATCCCAAGATTCGCGCCTCCTTCGCCGGCGTCCGGACATTTATCAGGATGGGCAACATCAACAGGGCCGGACGCACCGAGTCTCGGGCACGGTGAGGAGCGAGGAAGTGCTGGCACTACGCACAGTGAAAACTAGTGTATAGGCTGTAGTGAATAGACTGGACAGTTGTGCTCATTCACTCATGTCATGTTTTTCTCTTCTTTTGTTCATGTCGTTTTGTTGTCAACTTCTCAGGTACTGGCAGAATCGAGAGGGCTGTTTTATTTTGTACCGTAAGTCTGCTGAGGCCTGATGTGCATGTTACTTCCGTTGTTCTGGTGTGTGTATGACAGGATACTGTGTGATTCGAAATCTGTTGCTAGATTTAACCCAGAGATATGGCATCCGAGATATTCAGTTGCATATTGTCGTGAGATCTGCTGGGATCCTAGATCTACCACTGATTGTATGCTGTGGTATGCTTATCACGGTATCATGTGTAATCCGATATCTGTCGCTTAATTTCACCCAGAGATCCACTGGTATCTAAGATCCATTGTTGCATTTGTTATGAGGGCTGCTTGGATATCCGTCATTGCTTGGATATCCGTCATTGAATTGTGTGGAGGGATCTTCTTGAATCGGGCTTCAGTCTCTGGTAATCCATGTAGGAACAAGTTATCTCGTACGTGCGTCATCTTGTCTTTTGCATCAATTGTGCCACTGTAGCTCCTACAATGCTGTTGTATTATTGCTGCTACAGTGCTTTCAATAATGATTTATTTGAGTAACTTCTCTTTCAATGGCTTGGTTGTCAGTTTTCGTAAAAGACAGGATGTGAAGTCGAAGAAACGAAGAAAAAGCTCGAAAGTATCGGGAAAACCAGTTGTCAGTTAAATGTTTTTTAACAATCTTGGAACGAGTATGATATGTTGTAATCAATGGGTATGTTGTGCTTTACTTACGTTTTAATAAGTCTATCAGTCAGTGTAAAAGCTGGAAAAAGGTATTTCACAAATATGTTCATATTGTATTCACTCATACACGCTACTACTTAGTACTCACAGCAGCAGGTCACACTAGCAGGTCGCGATATGAAATGACAAACGAGAAGGATAAATACGACAATTACCTATTACCAAGTTATTATCGCGGAATTACTAAATATAAAGCCGGAGAAGATGGTTCAAATCAGGTTAATTTCGACAAAACATTTTAAACAGTTTATTTTGTCGATAAAAACATAGTTATCGACCATCAAAAATAATATAACATCATTCCTGCGCTAAATCACCCTTACCCGAGCGGGATTCGAACCCACCACCTTCGCATCCGTAGTCTGATGCGCTACCGACTGAGCTATTGCCGCCGGCGCACCAGCGTCGCCAGAAACTGGCCAGACCCGCACGGAGTGCAGTAAAATCTTTACCCCTCACGCCCTAAGAATTCGGCTGTGTTAGGTGAAAAATGGTAGAGGAATCATCGCGAGATATTTAAACGATCTTTCTTTGGAGACTATCTGCAGGCAAATCGGCTGAATAGAACTCTAGATACAGCTTCCCAAAGTTGGGTCATTTAACACATGAACCCTATGGGCTAGTAGGAAAGTCACGCCCAAGAGCTATAGTACTGCCAACTAACTTCGGAGGGGGCCGATCAGACCCTCCCATGAACTGTGCACATCTCGCGCCAACGCAGCTGACTGCGCGTTTGCGCGTTTGAAACCCTCCCAAGAGCCGTGCGCACCTGGCGCCGACTGACGTCACCGCCGGCGGGCGGTGCGAGTTCCGAAGCACGGTTTAACTTGCCGCCGGGACGCGTGTGGCGGTGGACGCTGGACGACGGTGATCGGCGCGGCGCTGGCCAGTATTGTATTGTAGTTGACGTTGGTCCCCATCCACAGGGCTAATCAAAACCTCCATCCTAGCAACGGCGTTGGCGACCAGCCGTTGACCCAGGATTTCAAAAGTGGCGACCAGAGCCACACGAGAAAAGATCAGATCAAAATGTATGTGAACTCAATTATAGTCCCACCAGTCGGACTCGAACAATGTTGATAAAGTGGCAGCTCTAGTACCTATGCCACTGTATGGGATACGTTTTTTTTTGTATTTAACTGCATGATTTGTCCAGTGCAAAACGGGTTTCCCCTTCTACTACGGACGAACGGTCCAATGCTCACAAAAACAACTGGCTACTACGAACCCTTTTCTACTACGGGCGGCGGTTGGCATAGGACGGCGCTTTTCTGGCGACCACAGTGTTAAACCAATGGCAAACCAGGGGCCCGAAAACGCCAACGAGACGGCGGTCGGTGGTCGCCGTGGTCGTTGCCCGAACGTAGTAGCAGTTGTATATTTTGAACTACATATGGCAGCTGGCAGGAAGCTGCTATATGGCGTCTGCGCCAGCTCGGTTGGCGGCTGGCCCCATTCTTTGTGATGTGTGGGGTCGACGGTTTTGAAAGCTGGTGTCGTTTTTTTACTTGATTTGGCTGTATAAGTTATTCCCGGAGAGCCAATTCGCTTCTGGAGGACGGTGGACCAGCTGGATAGCACAGAAATGTAAGTCAACAGCCGCCCCCTAGCGTCGCTCCTCAGTTTTCTAGTGTTCTACGCGATTTTAAGTTTCGGCCACCTGCAAGATTTGCCTAGTATTCGCAAGTAGTGTTTTTGGACCGACCGAAGTGATTTTCGTGCCTCTTTCTTTCGTGTTTAATATTGTTTTTCTCATTTAGTATTTTAAATAATTGGCCATGGGTCTCGCCCGTCGAAACTCCTTTCTACCGTTTCTGGAAAAGGCTATACCATGGCCGTCTCCACCAATCGCAAGGCTGCGCACTCCTCTACCGTCTCAAGTCTGCCGTCGGCGTCGACAGCAGCCCGCGCGCCGGACTGGGGAACTCTGTCCACATGGCCGACCCTCCTGCCGCCATCAATCACTCGCCACCCGACGCCCACCCGGGCAGTGGCGGCTTAAGGCGGCACCGCAGGGGGAGAAGAGCCGGCCATGGCATCCAGGCACGTCGTCGTCACGCCATCGATGAGGAACATCAACGACGCCTGAACCAAGGCCGCGCTCTGATCCCCTCACAGACCCTGAATCTGCCTCTGGAACAGGGATCATGATCTCCAGTCGCCGGATCACGCCCATAGGGCGAGAACCGGCGGCTGAGGGGAGGGCAGAGGGGGACCTATGGAGGTCAGAGGTGGGTCCCTGGAGGCCAGAGGGGGTCCTTTAGAGGTCAGAAAGGCCCCTGAAGACCAGAGGGGGCCCTATGGAGACAAAGGCCCCCTCTCAAATGGAGGCCCCCTATTTGTTTACTTGCCCCCCCCCCCCCTCCTGACAAAAATCCGTGGCGCCGCCCCTGATGGGTGGTGGGTGATCTTGGGCCACATAGAGCTGCAGACCACTGCACAAAATGTTGAACAAATACAGGTGAAACAACCACAATGTGTTTTGGATGGCAAAATGTGGATGTATGTAATCGTGAAAGCGCGAGTTGTTGAAAAGGAGAGTTCGGATTGAAATATAATGCCTAAGACAATATCCAATAAAGCGCTGTCACAAAATTATACCGCCTACACGGCGACCAGCTCACGTGGGACAAATTTTGACGGCGACCAACCAATGGTTTCTATTACCCCTGCCCATCCACGCCGAAGCGGGCTATTACGGGGCCACATAAAAGCATGGACAACACGAATGATACACTAATACTTATAGAAAAGGAAGACAGTTTCACTACAGCACATACTCTCATACAGCACTTACTTCAATACTCTCATATACACATTACATCACATACACTGCAATACTCTCACACACAGATTACATCATATACATCAGGCTACTCCGGTTGAGGCATGTTCTGTATCTCTCTTTTGAATACGGGTATGGCTGAGTGACGTATCGCTAAAGACAGCTCATTGTAATTTTGCACAACATGATATAGAAAGCTGCGCTTGCCAGCCTCTGTCCTCACGCATGGAAGGGCTAGGTCAGAGTTTTGTCGCGTAGAGCGCGAGCGGAGATTAGAATTGACATGAAGCTGGGAAGCAAGAGCCTATGGTTCCCCGGTGTTTCCAATTTTGTGTAGTAAATTTAGGGAGTGCTGTTTGTATAACTGCTGGGCAGTCACTGGCGGATCCAGAAGGGGGGGGGGGGAAATCCCCCCCCCATCCCAAGCTCGGTAGGGGCGCCAATATAAATTAGACCGCCTCAAAATTCGTTAAAACTGGCGATGAAAATTGGGTACTGCCTGCGAAAAAATAACTTCTTGCGAAAGAAAGGAATCTTGTTTTTGCCTCGTTCGTGTTTCCTCTATTTGATAGCATTTTGGTAGCAGTAGGGATAGGGAAAGTGGCGCGTCTGACGCTATTTTGGAGTGATTCACAACCAAAATAAGTTATAATTTTACACGCAGCGCTCGTCGCAGCCTTTGGTCTCCTGCTGCGCTGCCTGCTGGATGGCAGAAGAGCGCGTTAGTGAATTTCCTTGTGTAGGCAGGGGCGCAGCCAGGGGGGGGGGGGGCAAGGGGGGCAATTGCCCCCCCCCCCCCTTACGGGTCACAGGGAGCCCCGCCGAGATTGGCCCAGATACCATTTGCATTAGCTAAATGGCTTTCAAAAAGTAACAGAGGAGCCCTCAAACAAGGCAAGGGCCACTCTGGTACATGCCAAGGGCCCTCAGAGACACTGAAGGGCTTTCGAAGCCGGTCCAGGGGGCCTCTTGGGCATGTCCAGGGGCCCATTGAGCCCACCGATCAGCCCAAAAAAACTGTCCAGGGGCCTCTCGAGCATGTCCAGGGGCCCCATTGAGCCCACTTAAGGGCGTACAAACATGCCCAGGGACTTTTAGAGCATGCCCTCGGGCCCATTGAGCCCACTCAGGGGCCCCCAAAACCGGCCTAGGGGCCTCTAGGGCATGGCCACTTGTCCAGGGGTCAATTGAGCCCACCTACGGCCTAACAAACCTGCCCAGTGGCCTCTCGCGCATGTACATGGGCCCATTGAGTATGTTCAGGGGTCTCGAGCCTGGACAGGGGCCCATTATAGTCTGTTTTGGGGCCTCTTACCCAGGGGCCATTATAGTTTTCCCAGAGGCCCATCGAGTCTGTTTAGGGGCCTCTCGAACCTGCTCAGGGGCCATTAGAGCCTGCCCAGAGGCCTCTCGAGCTTGCCCAGGGGCCCATTGAGTCTGTTCAGGGGCTTCTCGAACCTGCCCAGGGGTCTCTCGAGCTTACCCAGGGGCCCATTCAGTCTGTTCAAGGGCCTCTTGAACCTGCCTAGGAGCCATTAGAGTCTGTTCAGGGGCCTCTCGAGCTTTCCCAATAGTCCATTGATCATGTTCAGGGGCCTCTTGAACCTGCCCAGGGGATATTAGAGTCTGACCAGGGGCCTCAGGCTTTCCAAGGGGCCATTGAGTCTGTTCAGGGCCCTCTCGAGCTTATCCAGAGGCCCATTGAGTCTGTGAACGGGGCACTCGAGCCTGCCCAAGGGTTGCTAGCCGTCGCCTAGAGCGCCTGCTATAGCTGGAGCGCCTGCTAGCCGTGGTCGGCGCAGTCATAATGAGCGGTAATGTGCTGTACTCTGACCCACCTGGTGCAGTGTTTTCTTGGGTTTAAAAATGGTAATTTGATAAGTCTGATGCGTTTTTGAATTCGGGGGGGGGGCAGGTGGTAGTACAAAACAATTTAACAATTTTCCTCTCAGAAGAGTGTGTGCTGCAATATTTGTCAGCCAGGGGCGTCGTGGACGGGAGGGTCGGGGGGAGGTTTGGGCAAACTCCCTTCACTTTTAGAAGGCGGGGGGGGTCGACCCCCCCCCCCCCCTTTTTGCGGGAAAAATTAACAATTAATCGTAAAAATTGCCTTTGCAGTGCAGTCAAAATCCAGCTATCTAGGTGTCAAAAACTGGAAATTTTCGCGCCGCTTCGCGGCATAACATAAGTTTCGCAATTGCTTATACAAATTTGGAAAATGGGAAAAAGAATTTCATTCAGTGTCTGGCAGAGGCTCTCCTTGGCGGGAATTGCTGGCCCCAGTGCCCATTCCCTTCACAAAATATTCACTTTTAAGTTTCAAGCAGGCTACATGTTGAGCTAGTTTGCCGAGTTCCGAAAAAGGCGACGCGAACTTAAAGACGAGGAGATCGGGACCCGGAAGCTGCTCCAGCGGTGCCCAATTTGCTGGACCCAAAAGCTAATAGTGGGAACAGGCCAGGACCATCTCCCCAAGCCATCTCACCTCACGGTCTGGTTCCAATATTAACATTTCGTTTTCCAGGACGTAAAATTAACATTTTCACGCCGCTTCGCGGCGTCACATCGGTAGTCATCGTCATAACGAAGCCATAGTCATCATCATCGGTTCGTCGTAACGCTAAATTGAATGAATAGCATTTTTAGCTTATTATCTGAGCTACAAGGCCCACCGCCTATATTTATGGGTTTTATCAGGCAAAACCGTAAAAATTTCGCGCCGCTTCGCGGCGCTAACTAACAAGTACATACCTACCTACTATAACATGAAAATCCACATAAAAAATGTTGCAAAGGCTTAAATACACGTATCAAAATGGGGGTACATTTGTCGTCATTTCAGCCACCCCACACTCAAAAGCCGACCCTCACCTGTTGTCAGCTAAGATAGGTTTTCTCTCCTGTACGTAACAATACAAATTAGTAATGCGCTCAGTACAATGCCTACTGAGGGTCCTGGTCCATTCCAGCTCATCAAAAGTAAACGAAGATTTTTTTTTAAAGGGGGCCTCACAAAATAAAGTGTCCGAAATCCGTAGAGTTTTTCATATCCAGGGGTATTTTTGGGGGTGTGGGGCCTCTCCCAGGGGCTTGCCCCCCCCCTTTCTGAAGGTCTGGCTGCGCCCTTGTGTGTAGGTACCTATGTTGTATGGAATCACTGGCGGATCCAAAGGGGGCGGCAGGGGCAAAGCCCCCCCCCCCCCCCCCCCCCCCACACACACATTCCAAGATCGACAGGGACGGCAATAGAAATTAGCCCCACCCCCAAAATCCGCTGAAACTGGCGATGAAAAATGGGTACTGCCTGCGAAAAAAAACTTCTTGCGAAATAAATATATTTGTTTTGGCCTCATTCGTGTTTCCTCTATTTGGTAGCATTTTGGTAGCATTAGGGGAGTTGCAGGAATTTCCTGAAAATGACATCACTACTAATGGTCATCGTGTTCACCTTCGAGCATCTGAATCACTTACGACTCGTGGTGACGACGTGGCAGTAAGTGACATCCAGATCGCGGAGATGCTCATATTCTTGATGGTAGCGTAGCTCCGTGTATGTGTTACCAAGTCCATCGTATTTTGATAATTTAGTGACTAAGCACTTTAAATTATCGTACGAACGCTAAGCCGAGTGGTTAACGTCTGGCTCTCACGTGGGGAGCCCGTGTTTCGAACCCCGGTAGAGCTATAGCCCCTGGGCGCTAATATGACCAATGTGTTCGCTGGCGAGTGGCGCTCCATAAGAGTTTGCGACCAAGTGGGTCGTCAATTCTTTTATAAAAAAGGAAAGGATCGTACGAACGCTACATGTATAACGTATTTTCTGGAGGTGATATGTTATTCCACGCTATGGTTATCCAGATTTGTGCACACGGTTCATTTGGTCGTCTTATGATCCTATTCCTATGTAACAAAGGTGAAATTAGGTTACAAACCTGACCCGGTAAACAACAGGCTAGCGTTCCGCGCATTTACCGCTCGTCGGTGCACGGAGAGCTGTGACAACGATAACGGAGACGCCAAACGTCCTCGTCTGAAGCAGGCTCATTCCTACCTTTGGGTAAAGAAATAACACTTTAATTTCGATGTCCGTTTAATATCATCTTTAGAACTTGCGTCAGCATATTTCAGGTCAATAAAGTATCTTATATATGCTTAGGCGTTACTTTTTACATACTACCGTTTGTGTGGTACCGTTATGACACGGCCGTCTCCAAATCAGGTGCTTGCCAGTTATCGGCTCTCGACGTCATGCTGTCATGCTGTTCAAACTATGTTTGTTTTAAATTATGGGTCTTTGCAACGAAATTTGGGTATCTGAAGGCCAGGTACCTACTACGTAGCCAAAGGGGGAGGGAACGCCCCCCCCCCCCCCCCCCCGCCCCCCCCCCCCCCCCCCCCCCCCCCCCAAAGCAAACCAAATTTACACTAGATAAAATGAGATTCTCTGACAACCTGACCCCCCCCCCCCCTCACCCCCCCCCCCCCCCCCCGTTAACAACATTGAGACAAATTCTGGCTACGTGCCTGCTGAAGGCCAAATTTGTTTGCCCCCCCCCCCCCCCAACTGAGCGGCTGGATCCGCTCCTGTCACCAGTTAAACTCTTCTCAGTTTGTAACGTTGGTTCTCCGGCTTGTTTCCTTCTTACCGTTCCCCACACTCACGTCCATGTGTTAACCAAACCTACGGAGTTTGAATCAAAGTGAAATTAACAAAACTGGCAGTGTTTGAATTTTTAAGAAAACTAACAAACTGGCAGACTTCGAATCAAAGTGAAATCAATAATTATTTGTCCATCTTTCGTTCGTAAAGCTAGAAAAGCTTGCAGGCAATTAAGGATTTCAAAGCATGAAGATTAACCCGCGCATTGCAGGGGGTTTGCACCGAACACGAACTGCAGGGGGGTTGATTTCCTCCCCCCCCCCGTGATATATCGAAAACTACGCTAAGTAGCGACAAGAAGAAAACGGCGTTTGATATCCTGATACAAGTTCTATCGAAAGTATTTCAGTATTTTGTTTAGGTCAGGTTAAAATTGAGGTCACCAGAGGTCATCAAATGTCAAATTTTCCAGTTTTGTCCTGTTTTAGGACTTCGCTCCAGAAATTCCCATATATCTCGGAAACTATGCTAGCTAGAAACAAACGGAAAAAGCAATCGCCAGCCATTTAAATTTTAAATCGACAATATGTCCTTAAATTTGATCTAAGGTCAATATGTGAGGCTCCAGAGGTCAAAAAAGGAAAAATGCTGTTTGTTTGCAAAACTATTTGTTTGCTGATAACTTTTTACCTAATACGGCTAACGAAAAACTGTTTACGCCGTTGTGTTTTTCTCGTCAAGGCACTTCGAATGATATACATGGTCACCTTGTTAGGTCAACTTAAAACATTGACCACATGTCACGTGACCTTGACCTGAGGTCAAGACCGAAATAGGTCATGTTGCATATAAAGAGACGTGTATCGACAAGACCAACACATTTCTGTCGGTTTTACTTCGCTATATGTATTATGTCGCGAGTTATTGACAAACAAGTGATGGTGAACTCGGATGACCTCCAATGACCCCATAGGGGTCACTGAACAAAACTTACACTGGATCATCAAGAACATCCTATAATAACATGATCCAGAAGTAATTGGACTAATATCATGCATATCCTTTAAATAGGAAGCATTGTAATATTTCCCCATTGACTTATTATGGAGAGGTGGTGACAAAATTGACCTGACCTTAGGTCACCGATATAAAAATGCCGAGATAAACGAATTGTAAGTACTTATGCCCTCATGACACCCAGTAAGTTTCAAACTGATCGGTGAGAAACTCTGGCTTTGGCACAACAGCAAACGTTTTTGGAGGTGGGGTCACTTGATCTGGTCTGGTGACCTGACCTGAGATGACCCGAGGTAAAATTTGTTTTGCAAAGTGTGCGCAATTGATGTTCTAACAGGTCTGTCAAAACCCGGCGGCGCTGCGCGCCGCCGTTTTTCTCTATCTGAGAAAAACATGAGGGGGCGGAAATCACCCCTCCCCCTGCAGTGCGCGGGCTAACATAAACTCGTAAACAATGTGCTGCTGGCACGACCGTAACAAATCCCAAGCTCTCTCCTTGCGCTTGTGCATAACTCGCTCATGCTTGTGAAGAATCTCCCGACTGGCGGTTCCCACTGTTTCCCTGCCTGTCTGTCATTGGTTGGTTATGGTGTGATGTCATCCACAGTCCACACACTGACCAATCAGGACCCAAAGTGGGCATGCCGAGGTTGTGACGTCATCCACAGAGCGTACTAACCAATTAGCGCTCGAAGTGCGAATTCCGTACAGCATGGCTGTAAACTCGCGTCCCCGAGGCCGAGTGCCCCCCGGCCGGCGGCCAGCAGACAACCGACGACTCGCCAGAGAGCTGTGTCGCGCGCAGGAAACGCGATACTGCCGCGAAGCCGCAGCGGCGCCGAGTCGGCTATCGCGTGTCGGCGGTACCGGGGAGGCGGAGGGTGGCGGGGACGGGCCCGCGCGGGCCTCACCGGTCCAGTTCCGGCCATAGCCCGGCGCGCGGGCACGTAAACAGAGCGCAGCGGTCAGCTGACGGGTGTTTATGGTCTATGGACGGGTAGACAGCTGGTCAGACGCGCCGCGCGCTCGGACAGGGTATACCGGAGCGTTACATGACGAGCTCAGACAAGGCGTGTCACTCGGCCCGTGACCCCCGGGACCGCGAGGAGTGGCATCTGACATGAGCGGCATGTTACCAGGTCTGGCGCGGTAGCGGCATTTTGACGGCGACATAGCCTGACGACATTTCTGTCTCGAGTTGTTGATCTCGGTTACATCACCTTGGGCCACGCCTTCACTACGATTCCAAGAAACGTCTATACTGTACTGGAGGCTCACTCTATATTGAGAGATACCGATCCGCCTGTTGAAAATTCCTCAACATGGTATGATTCATCCACTGACGGGCCCAGAAAGGTCAGACCAGTGGAGTTGGGGGCCAAATCCCAGACGGTATGATGAAATAAAGTCACAAAACTGCACAATCGGTCGACCTTGGCTCTACCACATCGGTCACGAAACGTATTGCAATCATCGGTCACAAAACTGCACAATCAGTCGACCTTGGCTCTACGGCATAATCAGTGTCAATGTTGGTCCTACAGTAGCGTAATATCAACCTCAGCGTATTGCAATAATTGGTCCCGAAACGACACAATCGTTGTCAACACTTGGTCCTACCACATCCAGATTGGTTATTGATTCAACTTTTTTGGAACATTCAATCATGATTCATTTTGGAATCTGAATGATTCAATCACCGTTCGATTCACGGGCAAAATTTTGAGAATTTATTCTTTCCGATTCAAAGAATCAAAACAAATATGTTAATCGATTCACATTTGATTCAACATTTAAATATATGTGATTAATTTATTTCAAATCAATAGCAGTGGAAACATACATATATATGATCACTAAAACATTGTTACAGCAATAATATTTCAGTATACATGAATGTAGCCACTGGGACTGCATATATTTGCACAATTTACCAGTGTACTTGAATCGTTAAGAATCGTTCAATCTTTTGATTCAATCAGCCTTGATTTGATGCGGTTTTTGATTCAATCACGATTCATGAATCAAAAGATCTGGTGGTGAATCAATAATCTTTTGATTCAAGGAATTTTGATTGATCGATTCCAATCGATTGAATCAGTGTCGAATCAATAACCAGTCTGACCACATCACCACCTCAGCGTTGTTTTGATGAACCGGTACTCATAAATTGGCATCTTATGGTCATACATAACGAACTCGTACACCCTGTTCCCAGCTATTTCTAATCTTGCTCAGAGTGCCTCTCGACCGCGCCAGAATGTGTAAGAACCCGTAACCATCGCCGATCTGTACTGCAACAAACATAGGCAGATCAGAGTTATCACCAAACACTCCGAGAATTATATGCTGGTCGGATGACCGCTCGATCACGGGGCGAGTTTTCTGCGGCGTCCTCCGTAGCCTCTCCTGAATAGCGATTACGGCCGCCGCGCTGTCCGTGGCGTTTGGGGCGGCCAGACGTAGCATTCTACGCCGCAGCCCCGTTGAAAGTAGCTTGTGGAGCTAATGTTCGTGTAGGCGGTAGCTTCGGCTGGCCTTAGCGTCGGTAGTTTCATTTCGGGTCACGGCTGGCTAGCCGTTTTTTGAAGATGTAACCGACCAGCATGCAATTATTGGAGTGTTGCCTCTGGTGACAGCGGCGTTGGCTTGGACCTGGAGGCGGCGGTGCCGACGATTTCTGAAGTATAATCATAGCTCGGGCAATTCAGATTACTCCCAACCGGCGGTTTTTAAAAGTGGTCGTTGATCGGAGTTCGGAGCGCGGTGCGTTCCCGTCTCGCCAGCTCGTGAGCACTGTCCGCCCGGAACACGATTATCACACTCTCCAGGCTCCAGCCGAATACATTTTATTTTTTGGCGAAGGAATGCGGTGCTGACAAAAGAATGTGGTACTGACGGTGCCTGGGCAGAGGCTATACAATAAATCGCCCAATCAGCTTGCAGCTGGTGCTAGCAAGCGAACCGCCGGCCGCCGGTTGGCACATCTCTAATCCAGTCTATCCTTACGCGACTACTTTTGAATCTGATTGGCTGAACCATTTTTTTTCATTCGCGTGACGTCAGGACTCTGACTCAGAGAGTATGAATATAGTTTTGATAACATGAATAATGTACAACCTTCTGTCCTGAATCGGCGCGATGTATGGCCATTATTGACAATATAAAAATAAAGTGTATTAAAAAATATAATCAAATCCTGTTTGGAAAAAATGTTCCAAGGTGAACTATTTTCTTTAAGACGTCCTGTCATTGTCAAAGGCATGTGCCATTTTATCTAACTCTTGTCACCGACAGAAAATATTAGTGCTTAAACTTCTTAAAAATGTTCCAGCGCATGTGCGGGCTGTGGGATATGGTACTGATATTGAGGTCGGCGATGTTAAATACGCGCCCTGGAGGGCCTCTGATAATTACCAGGGGCGCAGTCGAGTGGGGGGGGGGCTATGGGGGCTAAAGCCTACCCCCGTCACGGCTCAGGAAATATAATCAAATCCTGGTAATTTCAGACCATCTCGGGTCTGAAAGGGGCCCATCGTGGACTCAGAAAGGGCCCATTTCAGGCCTGATAAAACCAAATTTAGCCTCAGAAAGCGAGCATCTCAGGTCCAGAAAAGACTCATCTCAGCTCGCAGGCCCGGGAAGGGCCCATCTTAACCCTCGCCCCACGGAGGGGGAGCCTGACAGCCCCCCCCCCCCCCTGGAGGTTTTTATTGAATAACTTTTGACACATGGAGTGAACCTTGCTGAAATTTTTGGTAGCTGAGTTCACAACAATGATACGTAGGCTGTATTTTTTTATTGAAATTGGTCAAGAAGTTTGGGAGATAATAATGTTTTGATGACGTCATGTTGGTAAAAAATAAGAAATAATTAAAAAATCGTAGAAAACAGAGTTTAAGGCAAATTGCAAACGCAATTCACCAAAGATGCAAAATGACATTCTCTTTAAAATGGCAATCTTTGATTTTCAAAATTTTGGGTTTTTGACCCCTATTTTTTTTTTTAAATCCCCACAAAATCAAAATGTTATAATTTTGAGGTTTTCTGAAGAGCAAAATCGCTGTTCTGGACGTGGTAAATCCGAGGTCATTCACTTGACCTGGAAGGCCACCCGTTGACCTGAAACCTAAACATCGCATACTGTTAGATTCCTCTCACGACAGGCAACATGCTGGTTCTTACTGCATTGCTCTAAGTTGCTTGGTTTGTAAGTTAACAGGGGGGCTGTCAGCCCCCCCCCCCTCCCGTAGGGCGAAGGTGAAAAAATCTCCCGTAGGGCGATGGTTAAGTCCGGAGAGGGCCCATCTTGCGCTCAGAAAGGGCCCATCTGATGCCTGGAAAGGGCCCATTTAGGCTCTGAATGGGCCCATCTTAGGCTCAGAATGGCCCCAGCTCAGATTTTGAAAGGGCCCATTGTGAACTCAGAAAAGGCCCATCTCAGGTTTGGAAAGGGCCCATCTTAGGCTCAGAAAGGGCCCAACTCAGGTCTGGAAAGAGCCCATTTTAGACTCTGAATGGGCTCATCTTAGGCTCAGAATGGGTCCGTTTTAGGCTCTGAATTGGCCCATCTCAGGTTTTGAAAGGGCCCATCTCAGGTCTGGAAAGGGCCCATTTTAGGCTCAGAATGGGCCGGTCTCAGGTTTTGAAAGGGCTCATCATGAATTCAGAAAGGGTCCGTCTCAGGTCTGAAAAAGGCCCATTTTAGGCTTTGAAAGTGAGCAGCCTGCATATCAGGTCCGGAAAAGGCCCATCTCTGCTCTTATGCCCGGGACGGGCCCATCTCAGATCCGGAGAGTGGCCCATCTTAGGCTTAGAAAGGGCCAGCTCAGGTCTGGGAAGGGCCCATCTTAGGCTCAGAATGGGCCGGTCTCAGGTTTTGAAAGGGCACATCGTGAATTCAGAAAGGGCCCGTCTCAGGTCTGAAAGGGGCCTATTTTAGGCTCTGAAAGTGAGCAGCCTGCACTCAGGTTCGGAAAAGGCCCATCTCTGCTCTTATGCCCGGGAAAGGCCCATCTCAGATCTGGAGAGGCCGAGAGGGACCCATCTTAGGCTCAGAAAGGGCCCATCTCAGGTCTGGAAAGGGCCCATCTTAGGCTCAGAATGGGCCGGTCTCAGGTTTTGAAAGGGCCCATCGTGAATTCAGAAAGGGCCCGTCTCAGGTCTGAAAAGGGCCCATTTTAGGCTTTGAAAGTGCCTTCATCTCAGGTCCGGAAAAGGCCCATATCTACTCTTAGGCCCGGGAAGGGCCCATCTCAGATCCGGACAAGGGCCCATCTCAGGCTCAGAAAGGGCCCATCTCAGGTATGGAAAGGGCCCATCTTAGGCTGTGAATGGACCCGTCTTAAGCTCAGAATGGGCCCATCTCAGGTTTTGAAAGGGCCCATCGTAAACTCAGAAAGGGCCCGTCTCAGGTCTGGAGAGGATCCATTTTAGGCTTAGAAAGTGAGCATCTCAGTTCCGGAAAAGATCCATGTCTGCTCTTAGGCCAGGTAAGGCCAGAGTCCAGAGAAGGCCCGTATAATTTGGCCCTGAAAGAAAAAAAGGTCTGGAGAGGACTGGGAAGGGCCCATCCTTGAGCTGGAGAAGGACCGTTTCGGTAAATTCGGCTTAGAAAGGCCCCATGGCTGGTTAGGGCTCATCTTACCATTGAACTAAGACATGGTATGGTCAATGATGGCTCACATGCAGACCAGAAAGGGCCCATCAAAGTCGTAGAAAGCCCCCCCCCCCCTGTCTTGAGTTTGGGAATAGTCCAATTTAGGCCCGGAAAGGGCCCATCTCGGTCTGGAAAAGGCCAATCAGAGGTCTTGAAAGGACCCATCTTTAGACCAAAAAAGGACCGTCATCGGCTCAGATGCCTGATGCCTCAGAAAGCTACCCATCTGGCATCTCGGGGGGGGGGGGGGGACAAAGGCCCATTTTGCTCAAATTGGAGAGGAAATGCCCCCTGCCCCCGGGCCCGGGCGTAGTGGGTTACTTTAACCATGCGGCGTCAGGCGTCAGCAGTGTACGGGGGACGGGGCAGTGACAAAAACATACATAAGTTCAATAAAAATGAGTTGAGGCAGAACAAAAGCCTTGGTCGAATGAATCCTGGATCCGCTTTTGTCATCATGATTCATGATCCCATGTTTTTAAGATTTGTGTGAGGGGTTTTGGTAATTGGTGGTATATAGTAGTGGCGGAGGCGGGGCAGGGGGCAGGAGGGACAAGTTGCCCCCCAACTCCAGACGAATTGAACATTAACCCGCCATTGACGGGGGCGGGCGTTTAACGCCCCCCCCCCCTGATAAATTTGCGTAATAGCTCAGAAACCAATAGCGCTATCAACGTGAAACTTCGGGTACATTCTTCTAAATCACGTTTACGTCTTTTGTGTAAAAATAAAGCAACTTTGTCGAACAAATTTCGAGTTATATCGAATTTAGTGACATCACTACACCAAAATCAGCTAAAATGTAACAGACCGTACACATGCCATATTTTGAGCAAAATGCAATCCAAGAACGTCAAAAGATAGACAATGGCAAGGGCTACAACATAGCTATCTCGGATTAAAAAAGTTTTGGAATCCGAGAAAAAGTCGGAAAAAATGGGGGTAAATGCCCACAAAATCAAATTTGTCAAAGCTATTTAAAAAAAAAAAGCCGGAATATGAACCACATATGGGAAACTACCATACCAAATTTCAGAATGATATCACCATTGTTGACTGACTTATGGCATCTAAAGTAGGGGTAATTCATGACGTCTTAGTTAACAATTGCGTTGTTTGGCTTGTATTGACCAGATACAGACCAAGCAATGGCACCACTGTATTTCGGAGACAAAACTGGTCTAGAAACATGCCGTTTTTATTTAGATTGATCAATTTCAAATTTTGACCTTCAGTGACCTGAACTTGACCTGAACTAGACATTAACTACATGTAAATGAAGTCAGGTGGTAAAATGACTATCACTATCGAATTATACGTGGAAAATAAGTCATAAAATATGTGTTGCATGACTTCCGTAGATATTTGTAGCATAGTGACCTTTTGTGACCTGACCTTGACCTTGGTGAACAATCTCACTTTAGCTCATGCGGGATGTGTATCATACCTTTGGCAGGACTTTGGGTGATTATGGTCGTAATCGAAGGCTTTGGATGGAAAGTATGGCCCATAAACTAAAATACGTCCATCTTGACTTTTGACCTGAACGTGACCTGACATTTGACCTCACTTTGACATTTTTGAGTATGCTTTAGATTCGTGTCATTGTGAGATTTCGATTGACGCATTCCGCGTCTCGCTGCGATCATTGGTTCAGAAGATAACCAGGGGGTCTTTTAACCCCCCCCCCCCCTATTCAATGACGTTCTGCTGAGACCCCAGTCAATGCCGGGTTAACCCTTTGGCGTTGCATGCAAATAATATACTTCCAAAAATAAACTTTGCCCCCCCCCCTAACTATGAAGAGCTTCCGCCGCCCCTGATGTTGTTACTCCTCTGCCCCTTCCCTTGCTAGACATCACATCACTAGCGGATCCAGGGGGGGGGGGGGGCAAAGCGGCAATACGTCGCCACTGCCCACAGACCAAATACAATTACTAGGGACAAATCCAAGTACACATGTACTTTAACCCTCGCCCTACGGGAGCTTTTTTCACCTTTCCCTACGGGGGGCTGACAGGCCCCCCTCCTGTTAACTTCCAAATCAAGCAACTTAGAGCAATGCGGTAAGAACCAGCATGTTGCCTATCATGAGAGAAATCTAACAGTAGGCGATTTTTAGGTTTCAGGTCAACGGGTGACCTTCCAGGTCAAGTGAATGACTTTGGATTTACCACGTCCAAAACAGCAATTTTGCTCTTCAGAAAACCTCACAATTAGAAATTGATAAATGTAAATAAAAAGGCATGTTCCTAGACCAGTTTTGGCTCAGAAATACAAAAAAGGTAATTATTTGTTCGTATCTTGTCAAAAAAGTCAAAAAAAGGTTATTAAAAAAAATGACGTCTCAGTTTCTTACACTTAGTCATCACTCCGTCAAAAATGAAGATATTGCTTTGAAATTTAGTATGAGTATTGTCCATACTCAGTTCTCAGACATATATTCTGTTTTTTATATCTTTAAAAAATTATTTTGTGGGGATTTGTCAATTTTTTTTAAATTTTAGGGGTAAAAAAACAAAATTTTGAAAATCCGAGATTGCAATTTTAAAGAGAATGCCATTTTGTATCTTTGGTGAATTGCGTTTGCAATTTGCTTCAAAGCTCTGTTTCTACGGTTTTTCCAATATTTCTCATTTTTTTTACCAACATGACGTCATCAAAACATGATTATCTCCCAAACTACTTAACCAATGTCAATTTAACTTATACAGCGTACGTATAATTGTTGTAAACTCTGCTACCGAAAATTTCAGCAAGATGCGCAGTATATGTAAAAAGGTATTCAATAAAAACCTCAAGGGGGTTGGGGGGGTGGGGGCTGTCAGCCCCCCCCCCCCCCCATAGGGCGAGTGTTAACATGGGACCATATTAGGGATGGATGAAAATTACAAATTTTGAATTACATACAATAACAAACAAAAAACACCAAAAAAAAAAACTGGAAATAAATGCAAATGAAATCAAAATCCATTTTTTAAATGAAAATTACAAACAAATTCATGGTATTTTTTTTGTTGGGGGGGGGGGCATCAGCTAATGCTAAGGGGCCCACTTCAGTTAGCTTCGTTTTTTTCCAGTTTTAGGACTTCGCTTCGAACACCCCCAAATATCTCAGGAACTATGATAGCTAGGAACAAACGGCAAAAACGATCGAAAGTTCTTGAAAAAAATGCAATCCCATTTGGTGTCCTCAGATTTGAGCTCAGGTCAATAGTTTAGGCTCCAGAGGGCATCAAATGTAAAAAGGTGATGTTTTGGCAAAACTGTTCTTCGCAAATAACTTTTCACCTAATACAGATGCAGCAATACGTTTGACATTATCGTGTTTGTTTCGCCAAGGCACTTCGAATCATATTCAGGTTGACCAGGTTAGGTCAACTGAGAAATTTGATCTCGGGGCAAGGTCAAGTTGTGACCCAAGTAGGTCATGCTGCATATTGCGAGACGTGTCCCGACGAGAAAAACATATTGGTACCGTTTCCACTTCTCTATCTGCATTATGTCGATAGTTATTGACGAAACTGTGTTGGCGGTCACGCAATTGACCTGGTCTTAAGTCACCGATATCAGAAATCCGAGATGAACAAATTGTAGGTATTTATGACCTTATGAAATCCTGCAAGTTTGAAACCGATCGGCTTAAAACTGTGGCTGCAGTACTACCGCAAACGTTTTGGAGGTGGGGTCATCACGTGACCTGGTCTGGTGACCTGACCTGAGATCACCCGAGGTCAAGAATTTAACATAATGCGGGTAGTTAATTTCCAAACAGGTATGAAAAAACGGCGGCGCTGCGCGCCGCCGTTTGTACGCTATCCTCGAAAAACCGGAGGGTTGGGCGGATTTCGCCCCCCCCCCCCCCCCCCGTGCGCGTGGAAGTCACGGGGCACTGCCATGACAGTGTCCCGTAACATACACCTGTCGCTGTGTCACTGGCAGTGTCCCGTGATCTCCACCTGTCGTTGTGTGTCACTGGCAGTGTCCCGTGACCTCCACCTGTCGCTGTGGCACTGGCAGTGTCCCGTGACCTCCACCTGTCGCTGTGTCACTGGCAGTGTCCCGTGACCTCCACTTATCGCTGTGTCACTGGCAGTGTCCCGTGACCTCCACCTGACGCTGTGTGTCACTGGCAGTGCCCCGTGACCTCCACCTGTCGCTGTGTGCCACTGGCAGTGTCCCGTGACCTCCACCTGGCGCTGTGTGCCACTGGCAGTGTCCCGTGACCTCCACCTCTCGCTGTGTGTCACTGGCAGTGTCTCGTAACCTCCACCTGACGCTGTGTGTCACTGGCAGTGTCCCGTGACCTCCACCTGTCGCTGTGTGCCACTGGCAGCGTCCCGTGACCTCCACCTGGCGCTGTGTGCCACTGGCAGTGTCCCGTGACCTCCACCTGACACTGGGTGTCACTGGTGTGACACAGTGGTCACGGGGCACTGCCAGTGACACACAGCGTCAGGTGGAGGTCACGAGACACTGCCAGTGACACACAGCGACAGGTGGAGGTCACGAGACACTGCCAGTGACATACAGCGTCAGGTGGAGGTCACGGGACACTGCCAGTGACACACAGCGTCAGGTGGAGGTCACGGGACACTGCCAGTGACACACAGCGTCAGGTGGAGGTCACGGGACACTGCCAGTGACACAGCGATAGGTGGAGGTCACGGGACACTACCAGTGACACACAGCGTCAGGTGGAGGTCACGGGACACTGCCAGTGACACACAGCGTCAGGTGGAGGTCACGGGACACTGCCAGTGACACAGCGATAGGTGGAGGTCACGAGACACTGCCAGTGACACACAGCGTCAGGTGGAGGTCACGGGACACTGCCAGTGACACACAGCGTCAGGTGGAGGTCACGGGACACTGCCAGTGACACAGCGACAGGTGGAGGTCACGAGACACTGCCAGTGACACACAGCGTCAGGTGGAGGTCACGGGACACTGCCAGTGACACACAGCGTCAGGTGGAGGTCACGAGACACTGCCAGTGGCACACAGCGTCAGGTGGAGGTCACGGGGCACTGCCAGTGACACACAGCGTCAGGTGGAGGTCACGGGGCACTGCCAGTGGCACACAGCGTCAGGTGGAGGTCACGGGACACTGCCAGTGACACACAGCGTCAGGTGGAGGTCACGAGACACTACCAGTGGCCCACAGCGTCAGGTGGAGGTCACGGGGCACTGCCAGTGACACACAGCGACAGGTGGCACTGCCAGTTGACACACAGCGTCAGGTGGAGGTCACGGGACACTGCCAGTGACACACAGCGACAGGTGGAGGTCACGGGGCACTGCCAGTGACACACAGCGGCAGGTGGAGGTCACGGGACACTGCCAGTGACACACAGCGTCAGGTGGAGGTCACGGGGCACTGCCAGTGACACACAGCGTCAGGTGGAGGTCATGGGACACTGCCAGTGACACACAGCGACAGGTGGAGGTCACGGGACACTTCCAGTGATACGTCACACCAGGTCTCATGTTCTGCTCCTCCGCCGCAGACATCCTGTTAGTCTGGGTCGCGTGCCAATGTAAGCAATGTAAGTATCGAAGGCGCGGTTCGTCAGAAATCGTTGGAAATTTCATCATGGAGTACCCATTGCACGTTCCATTCGTACCTCGAGTGAATGACGACACCCCTCGGGCTGGATGTTTCACCATTGCCGATGCAAATTCCAGACTGATAAGCGCATCAAAGTTGACCCTCTTCCGAACTTTTGCAGCCTTTCCGAAATGAGGAGTGCACCACATTTGCATGTTCAGTGCAAGCGCAACTTACGCGGGCACCCCGAGTGACACAGCTCCAGAAAGCGCTGATCAAGCTTTACCTGAGCACTGAGTTCGATTTGTCCTGCTCGAAACATTTCCGGCATTCAGAGGACCGGAAAGTGCAAAGCTTTTGCACGCATCAGGGATACAGTGTGCACCCGTCATGATAGCGACACCCTGCTGATGCAGCGTGCACCCGTCGTGGCCGCGACATCCTGATGATTCACGTTGTGGTGAATGTGGCATGGAGTATGGAGTCCGTGTTGCGTTTCAACGTGGAACTTTGCAATCGATTTCTACCGTGGTTCGCACCGCGAAACCTGACGGGCGTCACGTGACACCGATAGCCCACAACTGGCACCAAACGAGTGTTGCATGTAATTCTGCTGAACTTTATTACAAAATAAATTAAAAGAAAATGATGCATGGAACAGTAAAGAAGATAAATACATCAAGCGATCATACCCGTGAGATTTCTTGAGTATGGCTATGCTTAGTGTTCGTTTAAAGATGGAGACATTGACTATATAGACATACTACTTGAAAAGCAGAGGCAATATACCACCAAAATACGTCACACATCAGCACAGCATAGTCCGGAATGCTGCGTCCGTGAACAGTGCACGTAACAGTCAAAACGCAGCTGGCAAATCGTCATTAAATGCCACACTGTAATACTGGTGAACTTCGCACGGGCGCAGCCCAAATTATTTTGTTTTCTTATTATCGAGCTTAAAATGCTTTTCCAATTCTGCAAGTGAGACAAGATCGAATTACCGGCAACGCTTTCTACCTGTAACAAAAGCTTGGTAAGCGATCCACTACTTCAGAAAGCCGCCTGGAGGAATGAACAACTCGATGCACATATCTACGCAACAGCCATAACGACAATCACAACAGATCACGGAAACATCCAATTGAGATACATCAGCGACCGCCTTCCAGCGCCTCAGTGGGCTGAGTCACCTTTCGAGCCACCTAAATCGCGAGCGGCGCGGCCTCGGCCATGGCGCGCCGCGCCGCCGGCCGGCCGGCCCGGAGCGTGCGGTCGGCCGGGCTGGGTCAGTTACACTGGCGCACGCGCGTCTGCTGTCGACACCGGCTCGGGCTGGCCGAGTTGGTGTGGAAGTTGCAGCAGAACACCTGGCGGACGATCCGCGTACTGTTCCCCCGTCCGCAGCACAGATCCTCGCAGCTGCCCGCCGCTGCAGGCACGTACAGGATACCGTCAGACAGCGAAATGGAGCCGTGGGGATCGACTTATCACACTCATAGACAACACATTCATTTCGGCTGCGGCAAATATTAATTCGGGCGCTATTCTTATTGTTAATCATTGACCACATGTAATACAGCAAATGCATGCATGCATCGCATCTTATATGGAAAATGCATTGAGTATGGATCAATGATCCGCATGGAGTGTTTCGGCGCTACTGTTTATTTAATTTGGCGCCACTTTCTCTCGCAGCTGCAGCTGCTGTAGCCCCAAATATTACTCCTTGTCGGTCATGCATTTCATATTGACGTATACGGCCCCGGAGCGGCATCTGCGACCGCTGACCGCCCTTTACTCGCCTGAGCTGTTTTTGCGGCAGGGGCGTCCGGCGGTGCCGGTGAAGCCGGTCCCCGGGTCGGTTTCGCAGTACTCGGGCGAGGCGACCAGGTGCACCAGGTGGCGCCGGCTTGGGCGCGCGCCAGTGGCGACCTCTCGCAGCTGGCCGTCCGGACCGGGCGCCACCAGCACGGAGCTTTCGCGCTCGGCCGCCAGGATCGTGCCGATCGCAGAGAAAGAGCGCGGCACCTGCTGCCACCTGGCCGACGAGCTGACGCAGATGCCCGAGAACGCCTGACACTTGGTCGGCCGCCGCCAGTGGCGAGACACCAGCTGAAGCAGAGGGTGTCTTAAGTATCGGGTCTATATCATATCTCTATCAACTAAGTGAATCATATTTCGCCTTGAGCTGAAACAATATGACTAGATATAACAATGGTGAAATGGTGAAAACAATGGTGAGGTGATAATTTAAACAGGAGGTGCAAGTATTAGACAGTAAGAAACCCTGACTCAATGTGTATGGATTATGGACAATCTGACTGAAACAGAGGGTGCGTGATTAGATAACCTGACTGAATCAGGCGTTTTACAATATGTACTTCTATGATATAGACGACGCTGCGTTTGCAAAACAAAAAATAAGTTTAGGTATGATGATTTCAGATGCTCCAATTTCCAAATCTGAAGCACCTTTTTGGAATCCCCATGTACGCATGCCAATATAGTACATCAAACGCATGAACAGTCGAACACAGAAAGATAACTTATCAATCAAACCGTTCTTTATTAGTATTAACACCCGATGAAATAACAGGACGATAGATGAGTTCTCTAAACGCCAAAGCTGAAGAGATCTATCAATTTAAACAGCATGCCAGGTTAGACGGCCCCAAGTCAGCTGCTGAAAGACGAACGTGCCCCGCTAAAAGCAGTTCCATCAACGGTATGCATCACCTTTTACTTCGTGTTCGTGTGGCAAGGGAACGTCGTCTGTAAGATGCAATATCCAACGCTCCAAAATGTTATCTTTCCATTACACAAAAATAACGGTGCATAAGTGCGCGTGACGTGACCGTTCCTCAAAATGGAGGTTCATACTTCGCGCTTTTTTGACCCAACACGTGCCTTCACATCATAAAAGTCACTTCATATTGTGCTTCTAGAATATTTGTTTCAAAAACTTTATCAAAAAGAGCACGAACATGCATTATTTGTAGCACTGCGCCGCTCCATTAATAGCTTCTCTATCAGAGTAACATTAACCTACGCCCAAACGTTAGTGCCTTTGGTGTGGCGTGATCATTTGTTACATGAATCTTCCATTTATTTTGATAACATTTAACAGAATTACGCAAACATGGACCACCTACCGTGACACCAGCATAGTGCTAATGGCACGCTATGGGGCTGTGCCGTCTGGCGTTAAACTATTTTCCATGTCACAAGTCACCGGCGGACACACATTCATGCACGGTTTGTCTGAGCGTTCGCATCGTTGCCCGAATAAGCAAAGGCGTTATCTCAAAACCTCACAATAGCATGCGACCTTTTTCGTAGCGGATAATAGTTACATACTGAACTAGATATCCCTCTGCGACAAAGTTGCCCCAACTTTGACATCGACGTTCCATGTACTTACCCTGATGCCGACTTTATTATTATGCACGTTCATTTTGCTCCTGGCGTCCTGCTCAACTTCCCTGGAGTTGACGAACTTCCTGGTTTTCTTGGCGCTGAACTTGAGTCCGCGCTGGCAGCCCCACTTCCAGCGCTCCAGGGCGTGCGCCCTGCGTGCGCCGGCGCCGCAGGAGCAGGCGCGCAGTTCTCCCCGGCGGCACGCCTTGTACAAGGCGTGTGTGATGGCGGCACTGTGCAGAGCGTACCACACGGCCGTCTCCGGCGTCCCTGCAACATGGGACAGGGATGGGGTGAGCAGGGTGTACCACAGAGCGTACCACACGGCCGTCTCCGGCGTCCCTGCAACATGGGACAGGGATGGGGTGAGCAGGGCGTACCACAGAGCGTACCACACGGCCGTCTCCGGCGTCCCTGCAATATTGGGACAGGGATGGGGTGAGCAGGGCGTACCACAGAGCGTACCACACGGCCGTCTCCGGCGTCCCTGCAACATGGGACAGGGATGGGGTGAGCAGGGCGTACCACAGAGCGTACCACACAGCCGTCTCCGGCGTTCCCGGAACGTGCACAGGGCGAGCACTGAGCAGCGTCTACCGCAGGGCGTACCACAGGGCCTATCACTGGGTCTACCGCAGGGCGTACCACAGGGCCTATCACTGGGTCTACCACAAGGCGTACTACAGGGCCTATCACTGGGTCTACCACAAGGCGTACCACAGGGCCTATCACTGGGTCTATCACAAGGCCTACCACAGGGCGTAGCACTGGGTCTACCACAAGGCCTACCACAGGGCCTATCACTGGGTCTACCACAAGGCCTACCACAGGGCCTATTACTGGGTCTACCACAAGGCCTACCACAGGGCGTAGCACTGGGTCTACCACAAGGCGTACCACAGGGCGTAGCACGGGGTCTACCACAAGGCGTACCACAGGGCCTATCACTGGGTCTACCACAAGGCCTACCATAGGGCGTAGCACGGGACGTACTTCAGGCCGTACCATACCGACACCATACCGGTGCAAGACATAAACTATAAGCTTTATTGACTCTGCTTGCCCACTGCCATTCGCAACCAGCTATAAACTATGATGGCATTTTCTGGAAGGCTCCACTGCATACTGCACAAATAGGCTGCAGCAATGTTCTCGGAGTTTCATGTACCATGAAGTGATGAATCGCACGTTTTTTCCTCACGAAAAATATAAACACGCGGGGCCTAACGTCGCCCATCTTCAACAAATATTTTGTATCATCCTTCAGCGACTACCTAGCCATTCAACAAAGCCGACAACATACTGCGTCGGTGAACTGATATCGAGTGAATGCATGGCTTCAGCAAAGCCGCCTATCGATTATTATCCTTGGACCTCCTTCAACAACTGCAGACCTCGCTGCCAATACGCTTCGTGCATGGCCGTGAGTCAGAAGGCGCTCAGCGAATGGCTGCATTGCCTCCGTGAGTCACCCACTACTCGTAATCGCCACACAAGTCAGCACCAGGCCTATTCGCCCCAATCACAGACGTGAATGGGCTCTGTCAAAGGCGATGGGTCGCTCTCAGAGTTCCGGTACAGAGCCTATTCACACAGGCGTGATGGAGCGATAAAGCAGTTTGGTTTGCAGCTTTGCTGCTTGATTGAGAGCGTTACGGTCGGTTTTTAATCCGGATATTACTTCGTTAACATCCCGGACATGCAAGTTAGCCGAGGTTCGTAATGGCCCACGAGGTCAGGCGAAATGACCTGAGGTCAGCCGGGGTAGCTGGGAGCGTCCAGGGTCATTCAAGGTCAAACTTAGGCAGGGCTACTCCAGTTAGGACGGCTTCAATGGGGACTCCATCATCAGGATGGTAAGGACTAAAGCTCTTTGCAGTGGCGGATCCAGGGGGGCGTAGGGACTGAAGCCCCTGCCTTAGAAAACGGCGCCCTCGGGTACCGCGGCGCCTCGGGAGGCCACCAGGGCGCCCTTGTGTCTACCGACAGCGTCGTAGCACTCTTGAAAGGCACCCTGGCACCCTCAAAAGACAGCTTGCCGCCCTCACAACTCATTATGCCGCCCCCAGAAGGTACATCGCCGCCCTCGGAAGGCATCATGCCGCCCTCGGAAGGAATCATCCCGCCCTCGGAAGGCATCATGCCGCCCTTGGAAAACATCGTGTCGCCCTCGGAAGACATTTTGCCGCCCTCGGAGTGCATTATGCCGCCCTCTGAAGATGTCTTGTCGCCCTCTGAAGGCATCCTGCAGCCCTCAGTGCACTATGCCGCTCTTGAAATGCATCATGCCGCCCTCGGAATACATCTTGCCGCCCTCGGAAGGCATGTTGCCGCCCTCAGATTGCATTATGCCGCCCTCGAAAGGCATTATGCCCTCCTCAGAGTCTAGATAGCAGTATGCCGCACTCGGCAAGCATCATGCCGCCCTCGGAAAACATCTTACCGCCCTTGGAAGACATTTTGCCGCCCTCGAAGTGCATTATGTCGACCTCGGAAGATGTCTTGTGGCCCTCAGAAGACATCTTACCGCCCTAAGAGCACATTATGCCGCCCTCAGAGTACAATATGCCGCCCACGGAAGGCATCCTGCCGCCCTCAGAGTGCATTATGCCGCTCTTGGAAGGCATCTTGCCGCCCTCGGAAGGCATGTTGCCGCCCTCAGATCGCATTATGCCGCCTTCGGAGTTCGGAAGACGCCTTGACACCCTCGGAAGGTATCATACCGCCCCTGAATGGCACCTTGCCGGCCCGAAAGCGATGCGGTGTCCCGGCGCACTCAGAATGATGGCACCCTGACGCCTTCAGCTTCCATCCGACGGCGACCGGGTACCCGTGACCTTCGAAACCAATAACACGATTTTGCCCCCTTCCCCCACTCCCGATAGTGCCCTGGATGGCGCCTACGAAGAGGCCTGGACCCCCATGAAATAACAGTGACCTTTTGTTGAAATATGTCTGGCGAGGCGTTGAAGGTGCTGACGTATTGTACCTTTCATACTCGGGGCGCCTAAAAATAGCTTGGAAGGATGTCGGGATGTCCAATGTCAATGCTCCACAGCTCCACAGAAACGTTTTCAGCGTCGGTCACCGATTTTTACGCGATTTGGTCATAAGGACTAAAGTCAAAACGAACATCCTATTTTACAAAGTCCGGTCCATTTCGACCATACTGGTCTCCTTCAAGATCAAATTCAAGGTCAAACGACGCGGACCACTGTAGCGCCCAAAGTTACCGTCCAATAGCGACAAATTAGTCTCAAACGATTCCTTCAAGATGACAAGAATGTTCAGAGTTGTGACCCGTGACCGTCAAGGTCAAGCTCCGTGACCTTTAAAGGGACTGTCCCACCTTCCCAAAAGTTGTCAAATGTACGCCGCTTGTGGTGCACAATATGAAGTAATTGCTGCCGAACACGATTATGACATTTGTTTCTCGCAAACAGTGCTTAATTTAATAAAAAGTTAAGTTTTAATATTTGGGTTGATGACGTCATATTGAGCTCTAGAGCTACACAGAAATCCTTTACGCTGCCAAAATATGGGCACAATTATTTCCAAACAATTCTGGCGCTTTGAATACAAAACAAACCAACTATCAAACCATTGAAACGTAGCAAATATCTCCAAGGTTCACCTTAAAAAAAGTCGACTATCATTACCAGTTGGGTAAAGAGAGACGACGCTGTCGGTTTAGAGGCCCTATTCAAATACACATGGGCCTTATTTTTTACAGATGTCAAAATCAAATTCGAATATCTTTTTTATTAGATCATTGTGGTTGTTTTAACTGCTACCTACTTAATTGCAATGCCAAGACATCACAATGGCCATCTCAACTCAAATATAATGTTAAGGTGGGATAGTCCCTTTAATGTCAAATTCAGGGTCCAAGGACGGGATTTTTTCTCGTCCTTTCCATTTCCAGAATGACGAACATTCTTAGAGTTGTGCCCCGTGACCTTCAAGTTAGCGCCCAAAGTTGGGCGCTACAGCGTTCCCCGTCCTTTGACCTTGAAGGTCACGGAAAACAAATTTACTCTAAGAATACTTGTCATCTTGGAAATGGGCATGGTTTGAGACCATTTGTGTTACACTCGGACGCAAACTTTGGGCGCTACAGCGTCCCCCGTCCTTTGACATTGAATTTGACCTTGTAGGAGACCTGTAAGGTCAAAATGGACCTGATTCTGGGAAACAGGCGGTTCGATTTGATCTTGAGACCAAATGTCATAAAAATCGGCGACCGACGCTGAAAACGTTTTATAATCCCCTTGGATTGGCGCGACCCAATAAGAACGACTCAACTGTCGTAACACAATATTTTGCTTCTTGTTTATCCACGTATGCAACTTAGTTTCCCGATGTTGCGACAATATATTTTGTTTTGCTTCTCCGGGCTGCATGTGAGAAAACAAAAATCCATGTGAATTTTGTGAATTATGTGAATCCAGGAGCGTAGGAACTATGTTCAAGTTGGGGGGGGGGGGGGCAGGAGGCATTCTGAAATCGATTCTTTCCATGCAACGCCCATAGGCGTAATGTTAAAATCTAAAATGTTTGGGGCGGCTTCCCCCTGCCCCCCCCCCCCCCCCCCCCCCTCCTGTTCCTACGCCTATGCCTACGTATACGTAGATCCGCAGTCGGGCCTTCGATCATGCCACCAGACTTTCAGAAGCGTTCCACCCCGCGGGGTATTCAGCCGAACTGGGGGGGGGGGGGGGGGAGGCATGTACTGCCACCTCGTATCTTACGCTCCCATCAAACCGCATGGGATCACTGGCGGATCCAGCAGTCATTTTTTTTTTGGGGGGGGCAATTTTTTTTTGTGGCCAAAAAGGTACTCCATTTTTTTCTCCCCGGATTTGGACTGGTCACCTTATTTTGGTATTCGAGCATAATACATTAACTTTTCAAATTCACAAAAAAAGTTGTATTTTTATTTTTTGGGTTAAAAAACCCTAAATTTAAGACATCCGAGATGGCCGTTATAAAGACAAGGTCATTTCCTTTCTTTTGACGTTTTATATTTGCAGTGATTCCGAAGATATCGATTTGCCGACCGCGATTCTGGCCACCATCTTGGACTGAAAATCCATATAACTCAAAAATGTTATCGACAGATTTCGATTTTTTTTTGGCGTCAAACGATCCGCAATTGAGTTGGCGTCAATCTCTCGCAAAAACTACCGCCCTTTTCCGTTTCGTTTTCGAGCTATTCATGAAAAACATGTGGGGAGCACAAAGGTGCCCCCCCCCCCCTCCACTGCGCATGTTAAGCCCAGATTTGATGGTAAGAGCAGTGTTTTCCAAAAAAAAATCCAGTTTTTCACTGTGGGATAGGCTGGATTTTGATTGCTGCAAAGTCAATTTTTTTACAATAAATTGTTAACTTTTTTTGTTGTTGTGGGGGGGGGGGGGCAAAATACATGCTGCCCCCCTTCCAGGCTGTTGGGGGGGGCATGGCCTGGTTGCCCCCTCCCCTGGATCAGCCAGTGCATCCTGCTTCCCATATAATAAATACAGTTACACCGTACGAAATTATATTAAGCATGCAACGTTTTTGCAATGCAAAACGTCTTTGTAACGTTTCTGACAATGTCTTGGCCATTTTCAACTGAAAACATTTACGCTGACTATCAAAGATCGCAGAACCAAAACTATTGGAAGATTAGCAGGATTGTAGCATTAGCCCTATGGGAACGGGAGGGGGGGCAACACCCGGCTGGCCCCCTCACTCCAAATTGTGTGACGACACTCCTGATAAAATGAACTACTCCAGAAAAAGACTGGGCCGATATCGTATCCCATCAGTGCGCTAGTGTGTTAGCGCAGTAGTGTTAACACACTGATGACAATCCGACCAAGATTGCTTCCAGAATAAATATAACACCGGTGGCGAGCAACAGACAACAGTAGCTGTGACGGAAATAAGCTGAGCCAGACCATTTCCCATCAACACCTGGTATGCTACAATGTTCTTCTTCCAGGCTCCAGCTAACGAAATAAATCAATGGCCAGACAGATTGTGTCTCACTTCATTTGTGTTGACCATTCCTGAGAATTCCTTTTCGGATAATTCGCTTACCCAACGGCAATCAAGTCCGGCTGCGACGAACTCCTCCTGCACAGCGTTTCTTTGAGAGTCGCCTCACGGCTAAACGTCACCGAATATAATTGGCTGGCGGCACGGCATTTCCGCGTATTCAGCCAGTTGAGGCGGCTCGTAAAACAAACGATTCTTGATTGCTTTAAGTGGCTTCGGCTGCGAACGGGACTCCCTGGCTGAGACCGAGTCACGCTGCCGCCGGAGCCAGGAGGCAGCCGTCATCATGACGGGTGGGGGGGGGGGGGGGGCGCTGCCAGACGTGTTTCGTGACCCGTCACGTGGTGGCGGCGGGCCATGACCACTGACCAGGCACTCTCGGAATAGCCAAACGTCACACGGGGGGGGGGGGGTATTCTGGGTGACGCCATGAGGCCCACAATAAACGGTCTGCATGCAGCGTTCTGGCGGCTGCCGTGATTTATAAGCTCTATATATCATGGTGGCAGAAAGGCCCCCAATCACTCAAAACCAGATAGTGTTTCTATGGTTGGTAATTACGGAGCTGACCAGAGAAACGTGTCCTCTGTCGCGCCGAGTGTTGAATTAGACCAGTCAGTTCGGTTAACAAGTGACCTGTAATGTTTGCATCAATGTGTTGCTACTGCAATTAATTATTCGATGGAATGGGAAAATAAAATGTACCCTGCTCATCTTCCTTGGCCGTCGTCGTTTTTTTAGAGGTAACATAAGGACTTCTGTTATTCAAATGTGAATTTCACGAATTCAAAGGCAGTCGAAATCTGACCGAAATAACGAATCGACTAAATATTAGGAATATATCTTTGTTCGAATTCGGCAGAATGCCACTTTCTATTTGGATTACCCTGTTGACCGTTGAATATATGCACGAGACATGACAATTCTGACTCGGATTTCATCTCATACAATGTCAACGTTATGACAAAAGAACACGCCTCAGTGGTGGTGACATTTAAGCCATGGCTTAAACAATATGTTGGGGAACTGAACAGAGGAAATGAAACCGATCTGATTCAATGTCAGATGATGCCACTCAAACCACATATGAGGCCTCGAGAAAGCTCAGCGACCTCGTTTTTGTAGCCCGTGGCGGAACCCGATACCGGTTTTGGACCTGCCTGTTACGGCTCTGGTCATACGGACATAAGCAATGCCTGCAAGCTAGCGTCGTTTAAAGTGAATGTTTCACACTCATGTGGCTTAAAACTGAGATAGACATCTTGTAGAGCATGTTGGATAACCTTGCAACCAGCCTTGGTTTGCCCCAGTACTCATCTTATACAAAACTATAAGCATTTTCTGTTTGATAATCTGTGACTTACATGATGAGAGAAAACTAGGAAACTAGGACGGGTATTCAGCATTTTCCGCCGTGGCGGTGTATATTTATACCGTACCTACCGCAGTTGTCCAGCCGGATCCGTTAGACGTGACGGGCTAAAATCACTGATAAGAATCACCGTAACAGGCTCTAGGCAGGCTCGTCAATGCCATAGTAGTTGCGCGAACTGTGACCGCTGGAAGCAGGGCTCATGAGACTGAGCCCGCAGCTGACCAATACAATGATTTGTGATCAGCCTTTCCAAATTCAACGCATTGACTGGCTTAGTTGCAAGCTCGTGGGTACTGATATCTCATGGCGCCAAATTAATCCGTCAAAAATAGTTCGCATGTTTTGTGGGATTTATCTAAAATATCTTCAGTGTCTCCAATATGTGCTGCAACTGGTTTAAAGTAAGTTCTGAAAGCGTGCAAATTTATGTGACCGATATTTGTTGGCAACATTCTTACATTTTCCACCATTTTTTTACCATCTGTATGACATGTATTGTATTCGCTGATTCCGTTAGACAGAGATTAAAAATAATTACAATAACTACCATATCCGGCGCCATACTGCACTCCCTCACATGTTCCCCTGCATGTATACTCACACATTCAACGACCTATGATTAGCCGAGTGTAGACACATTTGACGGGACCTATGATTAGCCGAGTGTCGACACATTTGACGGGACCTATGATTAGCCGTGTCGACACATTTGACGGGACCTATGATTAGCCGAGTGTCGACACATTTGACGGGACCTATGATTAGCCGAGTGTCGACACATTTGACGGGACCTATGATTAGCCGAGTGTCGACACATTTGACGGGACCTATGATTAGCCGAGTGTCGACACATTTGACGGGACCTATGATTAGCCGAGTGTCGACACATTTGACGGGTGATAAGCTGGTTGTTGATAGACGGCTGCCAACCACGGATTAATCGCGCCGTCCACTGCTGTGCTCTGCCCTCGCCAACTACGGATTAATCGCGCCGTCCACGGCTGTGCTCTGTCCTCGCCAACCACGGATTAATCGCGCCGTCCATGGCTGTGCTCTGCCCTCGCCAACCACGGATTAATCGCGCCGTCCATGGCTGTGCCCTGCCATCGCCAACCACGGATTAATCGCGCCGTCCATGGCTGTGCTCTGCCCTCGCCAACCACGGATTAATCGCGCCGTCCATGGCTGTGCCCTGCCCTCGCCAACCACGGATTAATCGCGCCGTCCATGGCTGTGCTCTGCCCTCGCCAACCACGGATTAATCGCGCCGTCCATGGCTGTGCCCTGCCCTCGCCAACCACGGATTAATCGCGCCGTCCATGGCTGTGCCCTGCCCTCGCCAACCACGGATTAATCGCGCCGTCCATGGCTGTGCTCTGCCCTCGCCAACCACGGATTAATCGCGCCGTCCATGACTGTGCCCTGCCCTCGCCAACCACGGATTAATCGCGCCGTCCATGGCTGTGCTCTGCCCTCGCCAACCACGGATTAATCGCGCTGTCCATGGCTGTGCCCTGCCCTCGCCTCTCCTCGTGCAGAGACGAGGCTGCAGTGCAGAGGCGTTCTGGACTTTCAACGTGACATTGTTTTGCTAGGCCGTTATAGCAATGCAATATATCGTGCAATGCCACGGACTTCACAAGAAGTATGAGTCATAAAACAATAGTATCTTCTGTGTTATTTTTTGGGGGCAAAAAATATCCACTGCTTGTGACTGGTGCAGTCATGAACACAATACTGAGCTAAGGAACTCCCGGACTTTAGAATGACGATATTTATCACTACCTCATATAACTTGCTGCACCTTGCCAAGGAACGATTTCATGCATTCCGCGTATCGGCGTTTATTCGGCGATGCCTAGCCGCCATCGTCGTTTAGTTATGTCGTACCTAACTATTGTGATATGATAATATACATAAGGTGCATAACACGACGTAACTTAGCAGAGTAACAAAAGCGACTTTTGAAAGGATCATCACGAATTATAAGATTTCCAGTGATGAGTGAGTGGTGACGTCTCCTGTAAGCGTCCCGGGTTTAAGTTCTGAATGAATAGCCACAGTCCCCACTGGCAAAGCGATGTTCGGTATTTCGCCGGCAGCTTAGGACCTCGCCGCCACCAACGGCTACAAGTAACGCCGGCAAAACTCTGCAGAATACGACAGATTAGTAACGACCGGGTATGATTCTCACGATGGCTTAACCGATATACAGGTATATACACATACCCCGTAATAACACACCATAAGTGGCCTCTCCATGAAATGCCGTGCACATGGTTAAGCCTACTTCCGTCAGCTGACATGGGTCAAAGCAGCCCCTTATCAGTCTCTGCAGTACCAGTCCCCAGTGACTAACCCTTACTAGCCTGCCAGCACTGCAGACCGCCTGCCGATGGTCACGGCACGGGCAGACCCTGCTCCTTCCTGCAGCTGGGCACCGCCGCAGGCCACCTGTCCACAGTCCAAAGAGACCGACACTCTTTTGTCGGTCTCTTTGCCACGGACTTTACCTTACCAGCCGCGTACACACCAGTGCAGAGTGACTTACTATTTACGCTTACCAGCCTACCCAGCGCCAATCCCAGTGACCGAACCTTGGCTCTTACCAGCTTTCTCTACATCAGACCCTGAGGGATTAGCCATCGACCCTTACCAGCCTGCCCAGCACCAATCTCAGTGACCGAACCTTGGCTCTTACCAGCTTTCTCTACATCAGACCCTGAGGGATTAACCATCGACCCTTACCAGCCTGCCCAGCACCAATCCCAGTGACCGAACCTTGGCTCTTACCAGCTTTCTCCACATCAGACCCTGAGGGACTGACCATTGACCGTCAGCAGCTTCTCCAGCACCAGTCCCAAGGGACGGACTCTCGACCTTACCAGTCTGCCCTAGCGGTCAGCACCAGTCCCCAGTGACTGACCTTTGACCAGGACGTGACCGAAGTCGAGCCGCCGGCCGCCGGCCGTCTCGGTGAGCGCCTGGCAGTTCCAGCGGTGGTTGCGGAAGCGGCGGTGGCACTCTTTGCTGCCGCGTCTGACGCCCTCCAGCAGGGCGGCCAGCATGTCCGGGTGTCGCCGGCAGAAGACCCGCTGCCGCCGCGTCAGACCCTGCACCTTCCTGCAGCTGGGCACCACCGCAGGCCGCCTGCCCAGGGGAGAAACAGGACAGTTGAACTGACAGCTAACCCACAAACAGACGATTTATTGCCAATCTGAAGAATTTTAGCGTGAAGGGTTCAAACGAGAGCAAAGATTTGCTTTCCAATTTTCGTTGAGAGATCCACCGGATCCAACAAAAAACACAATTTTTCTGTGAAAATTTAAGAGGTTCTCGAGATTTACTATTAGTATAGATAAAACAGTTATCAAATTCTTTGTTACATTTTGTCATGTGATACTTCACAACTGAGCATATATCATGGACGCGTGCCGGATCCAATTTTTAACACTATCCACTTATCCAGACAGCAAATTGGGCACCGAACCCACTATCAAAGTTGGTCGTGATTTGTGGCTCCTTAGGTTTATTTGTGGCTTTCTGAAGAGATGTTCTGGGATCTGGAATTCCTTGGTGAATTCCCTGCTCATGGCTCGATGGTATGCGACGTGATCCATCCCGAACTGCCGACCAAATTAAAGTGTTTTTGTTTGACAATGGACATGAGTCTGACGCTGCCTTATGATCATGGTCTGACCTTTGACCAGGACGTGACCACCTGCTTTATTCTCCCGCCAAGCAAACGCTGTCAAATGAGTCACAAATAGCACAGGAATCAGTTTCACCTAGTCTGGCAGGGCAACAGAACTGTACTTTGTCTCGATGGCTTCACGATGGCCGATATATACATCTTTATATCCTTCTTTGGATATTCCTCCACAACATTTTCACCGTCTTATCATTCTCTGGCGTCATGAACAATTATAACCCTGTATCGATAAGTTGCAGCCGACCGAACTCTTACAAGCACGTACTGGTATCACTGGACTGTCCTGACAGAGATTGTATGCACTGCGATTCATCTAAATGACAAATGGAGCTCAGTATCTACCCCACCCACGTGGCGGCTGTACCGCAGCTGGCAGAGCATGACAGCCCCAGTCGTTTGCCCCACCGCTTATTCAAATGATGCACGAATATGGTACCGAACACACGGAGAAGCCTCGACGGGCACCGACCGTGGGCCACTGCTATACGTTCGCTCTCTCGGCAGATCGACTTGGTATGCTGCGCTCGTGCAGGTCTCTCCGAGCAGCCTGTGCGGGCCCTTCGCCGCACCATCGCATCGTATTGTAGGCGAAGGGGAGTTGCAAGCATTCTACCGCCATGGAACATCATACACTGTGGCCTTATTCCAAACACTTCGCGGGCAAATGTAGGGAAACTTCATACTAATGGTCATTGGTCTAAGATACATTTAATGAAGGCATATATCAGCTAGACATGATTCGACGACGCTTAACCCTATTCCCTGCTGGGGCCAGATTCTGCCCCCCCCCCCCCCCCCCCGGTGGTTTTGTACTTGCCACTTCTAAACCGTTAGACGAGTCTTGAAACTTTGTGACTTTTCGTAACTATGAATGGGGAGTGCTGTCAATTTTTTTGAAAAAATCGGGCCAGCAGAGGCCGTGCCAGGCTCCTGTTTTGGGGAGGGTGTTACGAATGCGGTTGTGCGGCGCATACTTTCTTCGTAGTTTGCGGTGCAATAAATGCATCAGAAACATTTTCAATGCAATATGCATCATACATACTGGGATTATACATGTTTGTTGGCAGAGGCGCACGCACGGGAAAAAATTGGGGGGCGATGCCATACCTCAAAATAGGTCCAACTTCAAATTAGTAAGATGATAAAAGCGTTACGCGCATGGTGCCCCCCCCCCCCCCCATGTTTTTTTTTTACTGGATCCGCCTATGCGCAATATATAAATAACAAATTACAGCAAGTAATGCCCACATGTGACTTTCATGTTGTCCCAAACAAACAAAAACAGCACTAATTTGTTATCGGAAAATGCCCCCCCCCCCCCCCCCATTTAAATCCCCCCGAATACGCCTATAATTTGTATTGTGGCATTTATCTTGTGATATATTAAACACCAGTACATTTTAAACTCAAACGTTTTGGGCATGCAAATCGGTCAAACCACATGGCCGCAATCACCTTTAAAAAACACCCACAATTTGCTCTCTTTTTTTGCCCCCTGGCCCCCCATTTTTGAACAGAAAATAAATGTCGGGCCCCTTAAAGAAATATCTTGTCATGACCAATCGAATGGCGTTTTCCCCATCGAAATAGACCGAGCGGTTCTCGAGATCTCTGGGGGGGGCAGAATCTGCCCCCCCCCTGCAGGTTAACGTAATTTTGGACGCCCGCAGGGAATAGGGTTAACCCTCGCCCGGATAGGGGGGTGGATGCCACCCCCCTCGGTTTTTCTGGAACAACTCGCGTAGTTTCCAACCGATTTCGATGCAACTTTCAGTACCCTACCTTTGAACAATGTCTCACATACTATGACAATTTTGAAGTTCTAACGCTCATGACCCGTGACTTATGACCTGTTTCTCAAGGTCATGTCAGGCGCAACTGGCGTCCCGCAGTATCGATGCTCGTAACTTCTGCAGTTTTCGAGTGTTTGTTGTTCAGGAGCATATGCACAGGTGTTTCCAGGTGACAGTTGTGGTTTCCACTGAGATTGTGACCTCGATTGGCCTTTTCAGAGGTCAACTGAGGTCATTGACCTCCGATGGCCTCAGATTACTTTTTTGGGCTTCTGGCGGTTTCTAAGACATTTTGTTACGCTGATTTCAAATTTGGGATCCATTTTACATAATTTTATGTTCCACTGGGGTCATGCGCTTCCACAGGTCAACCGATGTCACTGACCTCACATGACCTGACATGACCTTTTTGGAATTTGGCAGTTTTTAAGACATTTTGTGACGCTGATTACGAATGTGGCACCCATTAAGCATTATGATATGCTCATTCACGATTCTAGCTCGATAAAATTCAATTTATACGCATTTTCAATTTTGATGGCATTTGGGTCATTGACATGACCTCATAGATCACATAATGACCCAATACCTTAACATCGGGTATCAGCGGCTTCCTCTCGTCACAAGCAACACGTTCGTCTTTGAATCGAAGCTCTACCTCAATTAGGGGCGAAACGCTAAGGTAGGGAGGGGGGGTCCCCCCCCCTACCCGAACACGTAGTGTTTTTGCCATACCCGGGCGAGGGTTAAGCAATGTATAATTTTCTGTTCAGATGATCGCGAAACGTTAAAGGGAAATAATGACCTTTTCCACACAAAAATAGAGTTAGCACTTGAAATCGGCAGACGAGGACAAAATATGATGTAAATTCATCGCATTTTCCATATAAAAATTCCTTCAGAGATATTTCAAGTTAAACTTGATAAGCGTGCCACACTTTTAACGACCGGTGCCTGCAAGTACCCTTCGGTTTCCATCAAACTCCGGGCTTTTCCCGTATTGCTTTAATGGTGTGGAAAATATATTTGGCGTTCTGCTTGTTGTGATTATATGCCCGCCCATCTTTTACAATTGAAAACCATTGCATACAAAGGTAACCAAATTAGCAGTTAACTTTTGCACCCAACGACGGCCTAGTTAGTGGTTTCGACACTCAATTTTTGAAAATTGGTTCATTTATTTTTTCAACATTAGGAGTATAGTTTTGTTTCTGGCTGTGTATAACACTATGCTTTAGATTATGAATAAAGAACCATTTTCCCTCCAAAAAATAACAATCATTGGAAAAACTAGCAATTGAAATTAGAAGTTCACTCTTGCACCCAACGGCGACCCATTTAGTGTCGGCGATTTGTTTAGAAGTGCCCATTCAACAACGTTGAACAGATTGATACAAAAGCTGTGTCGCTTTCCAATAGTGGAGGTAAAATACCGATCATGAACTCCTTAACCCTCGCCCGGGCATGGCAAAATCACTACGTGTTCGGGTAGGGCGGAATGGTACGACCCCCCCCCCCCCCCTTAGCGTTTCGCCCCTAATTGAGCTAGAGCTTCGATTCAAAGACGAGCGTGTTGCTTGTGACGAGAGGAAGCCGCTGATACCCGATGTTAGAGTCTTGGGCCATTAGGTGACCTCTGAAGTCATGCCAATGACCCAAATGTCATCAAAATTGAAAATGCGTATAAATTTAATTTTATCGAGCTAGAATCGTGAATGAGCATAGCATAATGCTTAATGGGTGCCAAATTCGTAATCAGTGTCACAAAATGTACTGCCAAATTCCAAAAAGGTCATGTCAGGTCATCTGAGGTCAGTGACCTCGGTTGACCTGTGGAAGCGCATGACCCCAGTGGAACATATGATTATGTAAAATGGATATCAAATTTGAAATCAGCGTCACAAAATGTCATAGAAACCGCCAGAAGCCCAACAAAGATCAATGTTACGGCTTTCATGTCAAAATGAAGCAATTTCGTCGAAAATTGTTCCGAGATATTAAATAAAGTCACTACACACGAGTTTGACGAAAAATCAGTTAAAAGTTAACAGATCGTACAAAGGCCATATTTTGAGAAAAATGCAATAAAAACGTTGAAGATAGCAAATGAACAGGGCCACAAAATGGCTATTTCTGTTTTTTTTTTTTTTTTTTTTTCAGCGCACAAATCAGCGTCACAAAATGTCTTAGAAACCGCCAGAAGCCCAACAAAGATCAATGTTACGGCTTTCATGTCAAAATGAAGCAATTTCGTCGAAAATTGTTCAGAGATATTAAATAGTCACTACACACGAGTTTGACGAAAAAATCAGTTAAAAGTTAACAGATCGTACAAAGGCCATATTTTGAGAAAAATGCAATAAAAACGTTGAAGATAGCAAATGAACAGGGCCACAAAATGGCTATTTCGGAAGTGCCCCCCCCCCCCAAAAAAAAAAATCACTATTTTTGACTGACTTATGTCTCCTTAAGTATGAGTAACTCTCGATATTTGTTTTAATTGGGTTTTTCGAATTCAATGACCATCTACAAACAAATAAACGTCACCACTGCACTTCTGAGGAAAAACTGATCCAGAAACATGTCTTTTTTATATTTATCAATTTCGAATTTTAACCTTGTGTCCTGATCTTGACCTGAGCTTGACAGTAACTTCACTTAAATGAGGTCAGGTGGTACAATGACTATCACCATCGAATTATACGTGAAAATAATCCATAAAACATGTGTCGCATGACTTTCGTAGATCTTTTGCGCACAGTAACCTTTTGTAACCTGACCTTGACCTTGAAATTTGCAACAATTTCACTTTAGCTCATATGGGATGTGTATTATACATTTGAGAGCACTTTGGGTGATAATGGTCGCAATCGAAGGCTTTGAATGGAAAGTATGGCCCATACACTCACATATCTCGATTTTGACCTTTTACCTGACTGTGACCTAACATGTGACCTCAATTTGAAACTTTCTGGTATGCTTTAGATGTAACTCATTGAGCGCTTGCAGATGCCGCCTTGCACGTCTCGCTGCGATCATTGGTTCGGCAGATAACCAGGATAATCAGATGGCTCGGAATATCTCGGGAACTATGAGAGCTAGTAACACACGGAAAAAAGCAATCGAAAGCTCATGAAAATTCAAATCGCCTTAGTTTACTCAAATTTAAATTCAGGTCAATAGTTTAGGCCCCAGAGGTCACCAAAGGTCACGAGGACATTTTCCCAAAAAGTTTTCATAAATAACTTTGTATTGGTTAGACACATCAGTAATTTTAACACCATCGTGTTTGTCTCATAAAGGCGCTTCCAAAGAACATATTAATGGTGACCTGGTTAGGTCAACTTCAAAATTTGACGTTAGGTCAAGGTCATTTGTTGACCCAGGTAAGTCATGTTGCATATGGGGCGACGCGAATGGACGAGACAAACAGTGGTCATTTGGACATATCTATCTTCATGTTATCAAGAGTTATTGGCAAAAAGGTGCTGGTGACGTAAGATGACCTCAGCCGACCTTGCAGAGGTCACTGAGCAACAATTGCACCTGGGTCATCAAAAATGAGCTAAAATAACATGATTCTGAAATAATTGGGCTGATCCAATGCATATTCTCTGAAAAGGAAGCATTTGTATATTTTCCCAAATTGACTTATAATGGGAGGTCACAAAATTGACCTGACCTTAGGTCACCGATACAAACAAAATTCGAGATAAACTAATTGTAGGTACTTATGACCTTATGAAATTCTGCAAGTTTCAAATTTATCGGACAAACACTGGCTTTGGCACGACCACAAACATTTTTGGAGGTAAGACGTTACTTGACGTGACCTGGTGACCTGACTTGGAGACGACCTGAAGTAAATTTTTTCTCTCCACACAATGTGAGTGATGTGAGTGATGAGATGCACACATATCCGTGCCAAATTTGCTAATAGGGGGGGGGGAATGCTAAATGGGGCCCCGAGGTGCCCCAAGCCAGCCTGCGGGGCCCTCTGAGGCCGACCGAATGCCCTCAGTCGGCCTGAAGGGGCCCCGGTAGGCCTGAGGGTCCTCGGAAGGCCTGCGACTTTAACATGGACTTGTCCAGCGTTCTTTTGCGACCATTTAGAGGCCCAGCAAAATGTAGTGGCCTAAATCCGAGGAGATCTGATGGGGGCGTCACTTTGACCACCCCCGAGGTTTCTCGAGAATAGCGAGAAAACAGTAGTGCGCAGAAAATTTGGTACGGATATGTGTGCATCAATTACCCACATTGTGTGAAAGTTTTAACTTCAGGTCGTCGCAAGTCAGGTCACCAGGTCACGTCAAGTGACCTTACCTCCAAAAATGTTTGTGGTCGTGCCAAAGCCACAGTGTTTGTCCGATAAATTTGAACTTGCAGGATTTCATAAGGTCATAAGTAACTACAATTCGTTTATCTCTGTTTCTTTTTTTTGTATCGGTGACCTAAGGTCAGACCAGTTTTGTGACCTCCCCATTTAAGTCAATTTGGGAAAATATACACATGCTTCCTTTTCAGAGAATATGCATGGGATCAGGCCAATTCTTTCAGAATCATGTTATTTTAGCTCATTATTGATGACCTAGGTGCAATTGTTGTTCAGTGACCCCTGCAAAGTCGGCTGAGGTCATCTCAGGTCATCAGCACCCTTTTGCCAATAACTCATGATCTAATAAAGATAGAAATGTGCAAATGCCACCACTGTGTTTTTTCTCGTCGAGTCGCGTCGTCCCATATGCAACATGACCTACCTGGGTTACCAAATGACCTTGACCTGAGGTCAAATTTTGAAGTTGACCTAACCAAGTCACCATTAATATGTTATTTCGAAGCACCTTTACGAGACAAACACGATGGTGTTAAAATTACTGCTATATGTTTAACCAATACAAAGCTATTTATGACAAACTTCGGAAAAATGTCCTCGTGACCTTTGGTGACCTCTGAGGCCTAAACTATTGAGCTGAGATTTAACTTGAATAAAACTATGGCGATTTGAATTTTCATGAGCTTTCGATTGTTTTTATCCTTTTGTTGCTAGCTCTCAGTTTCTGATATATTTGGGGGTTTCTAGAACAAAGTTCTTCACTTAGAAAATGTGACCTTTGATGACCTCTGGTGACCTCAATATTGATCTGAGCCAAATAATATCCGAATTAACTTCGAATGGCCTTGGAGAGACCTTTGCAACAATGTTTTCTGCGTCTTGCTAGCCTTTTAGTTTTCGAGTTAGAGGGGGATCCCAATGGGATTTTGCACGCTGATCATGCCGGCTAGGAAAAGTCATGTACCATTGACGTCACGACCATCGACCAATCAGAGGCCATGAGACCCTGTTTTTGGCCGGAGTGGCCTACCTTGTTATATAGCCTTGAATGTAATACTCGCGTTTGTATGCCAATCCGAGAAACACATTTCGCCTTTTTTCATCATCACCATGTTATGTTCACAAAATCATTATATCGTATTTTCTGCCAATGTACATCCTCATATAACAATTGTCATGCGGAAAGCATATTTTCAATATTTTGGACTAGCTTATTCCATGTTTATCGTTTACTTCTTCCATGTTCTTCCATGTGTCGACTACTGCTGCCACTTCTAATAGCTCGTATTATCCCGAAATCGCAAAACGTACCATATTTATTCGTAGGGGCGCGGCATAGATTTGTAAAACGAAATGTTTGTTATATTTTTTACTAGGGGTGTACACTGTACACTAAAACTTCTTACCTCGATTGCATAAGCATGTATGCATGGAAAGCAATCCGCCCAACTTGAGTCATTGCGCAAACAAATACGGCTGCCTTTTTGGCGCAGATATGTGAGCTGATGTAACATCACGGCCGCAGAAAAGAAGCGCTTTTCTTTGTGTGCCTGGATTTGTTTAGGTAAACTAGTTTCAAAAAATGTCATCATACGTGGAGCAACTGCTTCGACACGTGAAAAGGGGCACAGTCGAAGACGTCCTTGATCACATCAAGCAATTTAGAAAAGCTGCCTGTATAAGCTCGCTGGATGCGCTGGATGCCAGTGTTTGTCCACAGCACAGTGTTTGTTGTAGGTGAGCGGCGCTACACGTCACATGCTAGGCGCTCACAGTGTGTGTTGCCTGGCCAAGCCGTACGTTATCTGGACCTGATCTGCGTTGAATGGTGATCGGTGGGCCAGTCCCTGATCTGCGTTGAATGGTGATCGGTGGGCCAGTCCCTGATCTGCGTTGAATGGTGATCGGTGGGCCAGTCCCTGATCTGCGTTGAATGGTGATCGGTGGGCCAGTCCATCACTTCAGTACTGGTAATGCTTTATCCGGAGTCACCAGGCGATAATTAAAGGCAATAGTTTAATTTTAGCATTGGGTTTTGAACTGAAATAGCAGATTTGTAGAGCAGATCGAAAAACGGGTTGTGGTGAAATAATTACCTCGCTGCGCTAAGTAATTTCGACACAGGACTACATAGTGGGCCCCTTTTAGAATAAGAAGTTTCGGGCGCCCGCAACTTGTTTCGGGTCCTCACAACGGTTGTTTACGTTACAAGCAGCCTGCGTTTATACTATATATGCCTAAACTCCGTCGTTATTGTGTGCAATAGTTTCCATATCCAAGCTACCATATGCATGTCATAATTGTCGACGTTTTTGTATGGCCATGAAGGAGAAAGGGTCCATTTTTCGACGGATATCCATCTATCGTCCAAACAAATGACATTCGTTTTTTCAGCTCGAAATACCCGTATAGCCAAATTTCAAGAAAACGTCCAAGGTGACCTATTCCCTGAAACAATACATAAGGAAGACATACCCAAGGTAGTGTAGGCACTAACTAAAAAACAGACGAGGGCGCGAACTATGACTAGACAATATAATGTCCGCCAGGTGCTAAACTGAGTGTTACTTACACTATTTCGGTGTTATGGTAACAATAACCATGCCTAACATGAAAGACGGTACTGTCGATTTTTAGTTGCGGGAGGAAAGGGTCGTCGAAAGCACCATTTGGTGCCGGGTTAACTGTACCGGGTGCAACTGGATAGAACACCTGAGCATGGCCAGCCTTGACAGGAGCTACAATTCACCGGAACCGCTGAGTCACGGCAACTTATTTTCCTGATACCTTACATCAGCAAGAAGCGACCTGAAAAATACAATGCAGACATTTTTGACTAAGGGTGAAAGTTCACTCCAAGCAGCAATGCATGGGACGTGTATAACTATGGACGGGCAACCCGCTACGTGCAGGACACACCCACTATAGCTCCAACAAATCGTTTTAATCAACGGACTGTGCTTCACTTGGTGACTCAACAGACGGCCCATGCGGTGGCGGGTTGTCCTTCCACAGCCGTCACTGCCCGCCCTCCCGCCGACGCCGGCCGGCCCACAGCCAAGGCCAGGCGGCGGCCGAGCGATGAACGGTGTGAACAGAACGTAGCCGTGCTGGGTAGCAGGGGAGAGACGACAGACGCTCGCTGGAGAGGCAGGCAGGCAGGCAGACGGAGAAGAATCAGGCCGGACACTAACCAATTCGACATAGACAGGCCGTCAAGGGCGTCCTTTCTGCACTCATGCCCAGCGGTCGAATCGGGCCGACCGAAGCCCCATTGACGCGCGGGAGCCACAGACACCGCGACGTAACGCTATAGATCTCGGGGGGGGGGGGGGGCAGGTGAGAAAATTCCAGGTGCACTGTACTATCGTTAGTGATAGTGAGCTATAGGCGGAAATTGATGATCCGATCAATTGAAATCCAGTAACAACGCGTGGAATATTGGCGAAATTCGGTTATGATAAAGCAAAACGTATAGGGAAAACCACTGTTAAAATGTGTAATTTGCACACACGCGAGATATACACAAACAGAAGCTTTATTCACCCTCGCCAGGGCAGGGGGGGGGGTGATGCCCCCCCCCCCCCCTCGGTTTTTCGGGAATAACTCGTAAATATCAACCGATTGCGATGAAACTTTCAGTACCCTACTTGTGAACAATTTGACACATTCTGAAATTTGTTAAGTTGTAGGTCACATGACCCGTGACCGTTGACCTGTTTTTGCAAGGTCATGTCAGGCGCAACTGGCGTCCCGTAGTATTGATCCATGTAACTTGTGCAGTTTCATAGTGTTTGTTGTTCAGGAACCTACTTCAGTACCCTACTTTCAGTACCCTATGCACAGGTATTGCCAGGTGACAGTTGTGGTTTCCATTGATATCGTGACCTCAATTGACCTTTTCGAAGGTCAACCGAGGTCACTGCCCTCCAATGACCTCATGTTACTTTTGTTTGGCCTCTAGCAGTTTCTAGGACATTGTGTGACTCATTTCAAAGATTGGATCCATTTTACATAATTATGTGTTCCAGTGGGGTCATGCACCCCAACAGGTCACCCAGGTGACTGACCTCAAATGACCCGACATGATCTTTTTGGAATTTTGCTGTTTCTGGGACATTTTGTGACGCTGATTTCAAATTTGGCACCCATTTATCATAATTATATGCTCATTCGCGATTCTAGCTCGATACAATTCAATGTATACGCATTTACAATTTGGTTGAATTTTGGGTCATTGACATGACCTCAGAGGTCACATAATGACCTAGGACCTTAACATCGGGTGTCAATGGCTTCCTCTCGTGACAAGCAACACGCTCATTTTTTCATCGAAGCTCTAGCCCAATTAGGGGCGAAACGCTAGGGGGGTTGTATCCCCCCCCCCCCCCACCCTGCAAGGTCACGCACTGATCGGACGCTGCACAGGCGAGGGTTAAGGCCCATATGATAAGCCCAATGTGATAAGCCTAAGTATACTGCCAAAATGCCTATGAATTGGGACTGGAAGCTATTGGTCCACCGTTCATTAAATATAAGCAGCATTGTGGCATAATCGCCTACCGGGATAAACACAAATAACGAACCTGTTCCGTCACGAAATGACTGGTGTCCGCCTCGGGACTTATTACTGCTCGTACACATGTGTTCAGCACCAATATGCGCTGGGAAGTCACCGCCACTTTTGCCACCATTACCGCCTACCGGTAGCTGGTAATTGCAGGTCATTTTCTCGGCAGGTCCATATTAGGGGGCCAGACACGATATCGCAATCGACATCAGTGCATGCAACAAATGGTCGTGTTTCGACACGATGGCACGCAATGCAACCTCGCCCAGCATTCTTTCAGCCAGCACAGGAGCCAAAACGTGTTGATCCTGAATGAAACATTTGCCACGTTTTGTAGAGCAGCACGCAATGTACAACTGTCCACTGATGGATTTTGTAGAACAGCACCAACTGTCCACTGATGGATATCGATCGATTGAATCATGGTGCATTTGTTATACTTCAGAAGATTTTGATTTTCCCGCCTACTCTGGCGTCAATTAATCGTATTCGGATGTCAAAAACATATTAAACGCAAGAGCACAAGTCAGTGTAAAGGTACTCTACTTTCGCCCTCGCGTAGATAGTATATAAACTTAAGATTAATTTAAACAGACGTAACAAAATGAGGCACAGACTACTGCACATTCAGCATAGACTTCTACCTCCAGATAAAAAGCAAGATTACGTGTATAGCTGCTTTCTCTTAGCTTCTTTCTGCAATGTTTAAAATGTTTATACTTTATATAATCAGCAATCATAGGATCCCAAAAAGCATTTACGAGTACCTACATGTTCTAGTTCCCGGCAATGTGGTAGTGTAACTCAATATGCTATTTCGATGTTTCAATGTGGATTATGGGCAAATAATACAAATCAAAGGACAAATAATAGTGCAAACTAGAGTTCTGCTACATCACCATTCACCACCTATACCCAAAACAATGTGAGGTAAGCGAGCAGTGAAAGACATAAGCTGATCCAAAGCCTATAGGCATTTGCGCGAAGGTCAGTTCACAAAGTCAGCGAAACGTCTTCAGATGATGTCTAAAGTTTAATAGTGATTTTTCAGCAGTGCAGTGATAAAATAAAGCATCGAACTGTTTCGGTATCAACTTATGTTCATTGGTAACCTTATTTTTACACTTGATACTGCTAGCATTTGCCGTGAACACATTTATATACAATGTCGGATATTTATCGCATGTCACTACGTTGTTGCCCATGGTCCACATCATGTTTTGTACCTCTGCAATTCTTCAATCTGCGAAACCATTGTGGCAACTGGCAAGTGGCATGTTATTTAACAGGGGTTTAACGAAATGGGCTTTTTGGCAAACCGAGTGAACTTCCAGCCTGCCACTTCACTCACACTGACAGGGACTGACCGTTTGAGGCTGCTGCTACTGCTGCTGCTGGACTGACCACTATTCCTGCCGCACGGCACCAAACTGTCCTGGCAGACCTCGTGACAACCCTGGAGCCGGTGCACCCTGCCGGCCACAGGTCACAGGTAACAGGTCACACGTCATGCCTTCTCTGATGTCTCTGCAGCGGTTGCATGCCATAATTCTCGCTACACCCCTACAAGGGTTACATGTCAAACCCCTCGTTACACCATGCATGGCTTACATGTCAAGACCCCCATTGCACCCAGCAGGGGTTGCAGGTCAGACCCCCATTGCACCCAGCAGGGGTTGCAGGTCAGACCCCTCGTTACACCCTGAAGGCCCTGCATGTCTGCCCCTGTTACTCCCCGCAGAGGCGACAGATCGGAGCCCTCTGGTCTGGGCCGCGCAGTGAGTCACTGTTGACTGCAGCGGTCTCCGTTCCGCTCTGTCGAGCCGTCTGTGGCGGAGACTGACGCGCTGCAGAACGGGGTCCACTCAGGAGCGATGACAACTCACCGGGTGGTGGCGCGGCGGTCGCTGAGAGCCAGTGTCAGGACGGCCAGCAGGAGGGTGACGACAGCGCGCATCGTCAGCGGTGCCCGCCCGGCCGCCGCCGCCGCCGACACACGACACCTCTGTCGGCCCCGCTGACGGCGACCGTCCCCGCCGCAGAGAGGCCGACTGCACGCTCTCCGGGCGCGGCTGCAGCTGGGGATGCCGCCGCTCCGCCGCCGCTCCGGCGACGCGCCACCGACGGCGGGGTATGCAGTGCGGAGGCGACACGGAGGACGCAGTCGTGAGTCGGCCGACACGGCGCACCGACTGGCTGACTGACGGCGCGGCTGCAGCTCAGCCCGCAGCTGCGACGGCGTCGGCTCGGTGTCTGCCGCTACAACTGCCTGACTCCAGACGATGCAGCCAACGAAAATAGCAGCCGGTTCGCATGGAATAATTGGCGGTCTGGCATAGGTCGTGGGGTCGTGGGATGCCCGAGATTGCCGGCCGTGAGGTGGCAGAAACCGCCGGACTAACTGGCCGCTTCCGGTGCGGTAATGTGCCGCCAGGGACGGCTCCTCCGGGTCAGCGCCGGTCGGTGCGCTCCCGACACGCTCGGGTTTCTTCTGGGCGGTTATTCTGAGTGGGGTCGATTCACTCCAGTTGCGAGGTATGTGCTGCTGAGCGGTGTTACATCACACGGATACGGCGGGGTTCCGCTGACGTCACGACAGAGCACACGGCACGACACCACACAATGTCGCCCGCCGCACGGATACCACTTCCGCCTCGGCGACGACCGTCAGCCGCCCACTGTCCGCCCGTCAACCGCCCACTGTCCGCTCGACAACCGACCACTGTCCGCCCGACAGCCGACCACTGTCCGGCTGTCTGCACCCACAGCAATAACGCCTCTCTGGCACGACTGTCACAACTCCGTGGCACTAAAACCTCGCGCGTGCAACCGTCACAACTCGCGGCACCAGCGCCGCAAATCACCAGCACGCCTCAGACGTCTCCTCGGACCCGATATGCCGGTCACCGCTCTGTCGTCCGGCCCGCACGCGACTCGGTCGACTCTGGCGACTCGCTGACTCCTCTGACTCGCCCATGTCTCGTGCTCAGCCGGCTGGCCCGTGCTGCCGACTGCGGCCGGCCAGAGGCCAGCCGGCGCTGGTGGCGGGACGGCCCGGAGATCTGTCCGGCGTGGCGCCCCCTGCCGGGCAGGTGTGATTTACGCGCGGCCGCGGCGGGAACGGCGCAGCTAACGAAGGGGGAGGAGGAGGAGGAAGAAAGGGAGAGGAGGAGAGAGGGATGGTAACTACTAACTTGTAACGCCTGCTTCAGACCGTCACGTGGAGTGAGAAGTTGAGAAGGCGGGTGTTGGCTGGAGTCAGGCCAAAGGGAACGTCTGACGGAACCGAGATTGCATCATGACGAACATAAGCTGGTCGGGAAGCTAGTGAAACTGTCTGGACCAGGTTGAATGGGATCGTGGCACCCATGTACGTGGATCACGAAAATGGAATCCGGGATCTGATCCATAGAAGCTGGGTCTCTAATACACCCAGGGGCGGATCCATAAAATATTAATGGGGGTCATCAATTGCAGTGGTGTCCCTACCCAAAGGCGTACCCAAGAGGGGGGGGGGCAAACGGGGCAATACGGGGAAATAGGGCCCGAAGGGCCCTATTTCGAGAGAGATAAAAAATATCGAAAAAAGTAAAAAATATGCCTCCTAAAAATATAGTGGGCCAAATCCGGTGTTTTTTTTAGGGGATATCTTATGCCCCCGATCAAACATTGCCCCTCCTGGAGTGAATCCTGGGTACGCCACTGCACATATATATACCCAAATCTGAAAAATAAACGGATTTCGTCCACTATATTTTGAGGATGCCCCTATTTCAGCATTTTGTTTGTATTGACAAAACGTTGGCTATAGGTATTTGCAATATCAGTCGTACCATTTATATCATTTAAAGTGCCGCGAATGGTGCTGAAATATATAATTTGTTGTACAGTCGAGGGCGGTCCCAGACGGCTGATGCAGAATTGACCAAGAGGGTAGACGAGATTCGTGACCAGTGGGGGGGAGGATTGGAAGACGTTTTGTTTACAAGCAGTAAATCTTATGCATGCGATAGCAGTGTATCATATTGCTCTGTGTCTCGTGCGGACTTTAAAAATGTTCTTGGAACTACACAAATAGGCAGGATTTTGCGAAGGGAGGGGCTTGAAGAAAAAAAAATCCAAAGGCTGCCCTTAAACTTAACTACAAATGATATTTACGCAAAATGGACACGCATACAATTATTATTGCGCCGCGAAGCGGCGGAAAATTTGGATTTTGAGCGGGCTGGAGAACTAATTTTTACTATTGGAACCAGGATGCAGGGTCAAAACGAGAAAATATGTCTGGAGCAAAAGGTGAGGTCAAAAGACATGTTGCCCCCCCCCCTTTAAGGCCAAAGGCCCCCATGTCCTCCCCTCTGCGGCCGCCAGTGTGTACAGTCTATATTAGACCCTTTTGTACTGGAAAAGAACACTGATCGATTTGCGCCACGTAGCGGCCCGGATTTTTTTGCTTATTTTGTTTTGGTCTGGATAACTAAGCCTAAAAAATTTAAGGGTTCCATTATCTATATATATCAGCCCAAGGGCACCAATGCAGCCACTCAATGAGATTCTTCCACCGCTAAGATAGAAGGAATTTCGCTGCAGTGGCACAACAAAATGATATTTTCGACTTTAATATCACAAAATTATAACAGCTTAGATGCAGTTGCTGTCCAGTTTCAAATATGTTTCATGGATTTCCAGCCATGAACCACATTATAAAAAATGGCGTGCCCTATGGGTTCGTTCGCGAAAAAAAACGATGGTCAACAAACATCGTGACCGAGGATTTATCAGGACGCACGTATGCAATATGCGCCGCGAAGCGGCGCGTTTTTTTTCTCTTAATTTTGCACCATTTCGCACAAAATAGGTGGGTTTTCAGCAATTTGATGGGGGCACCAGGGCATTGGTGCCCCGCCTCCCCATCATCCTGGATTCAAGGGGGCACGGTTCAAAGCCCTTGGTTCGAAGAACACTGAATGATGTGCGCCGCGTAACGGCGCAGCATCTTTTGCTTTACTTTTGTCTTTTCTTTTTGTGAATTTTTTGCTTTATTTGGAAATTGTTTGCTTTATTTTTGCTTTATTTTGGGGTTTTGGTGGTGCCCCGGGGCGGTGGTGCCCCTGGTACCCCCGGCGCGGTGCTCCTTCACGGCCCAAGGGGGGGGGGGGGTCATGACCCCCGCAACCCCCCTGGATCGGCCGCTGAATACACCGATACCATGGATCCCCCCTAAAAAAAATGTTTAGGGGTGCAAAGGGGTCAGATTTTACGTGAACCATTGGATTAATTACGAATATTCTTAATTTCTGAACCCATGATTTTAGAGATTGTTCATAATTTTGACTTATTGTAAATGGACAGATAGAATCTCATCTCTTCCTTTTTATCAAAGACTACTAAACAATTGTGATACAAAAACATGAGACCCTGTCGGATCCAGAGATGTAGTTTTGTATTTTTTGGTGGTGCTCGAGCACCCCCAATGTTGTATTGAGCACCCATAAATCATAATCATGACTGAGCAGTGAGCACCCCAAAGTTGAATGACTAAAAAAAGGAATGTGCTGTTATTGAAATAGACCGCTCACCCCAATCATTTTCATAAAACTACATCCCTGGTCGGACCCATGACCCGGTGGGCCGATAGATCCATTTTAAAGTTTTGTTTTGTATTTCTGTGAGATACGAAACCTATCGACAAATTGTATCTATAGACCCAATGTGCTTTTATAACCGCTGTTCACTGGCGGATCTAGGGTTCGAGAATGGGAGGGGGGGGGGACTAAAATTTCGCTCCGCTTCATCAGCGAAAAGTTGTTGACCGGGGGGGGGGGGGTGGGATTTGGGTCGTCTGCGCGAAAAGTCGTTGACCGGAGGGGGAGGGTCCTCAACGCGAAAGTCATTGACCGGGGGAGGGGGGAGTTTGTTCCTACTGATCACTTCTTACAGCCAACGCAGGAACACGCAGGGCGGGGGCATCCTTGTATTAAATGCTCGCCATGTTCCTGTCTGTGCGTGGAATTTGCCCCTAATGCCCCCCCCCCCCCCTCCTCGATCCGCCAGTGGTAAAAAACAGACAAACCCAATTTTACCTCTTCAGTCGCTTTCAAACATTTGTGTAGCAGAGTTCATGCTGAGTCTGATCTTGACTAGTTGGAAAGGCTAAAAATGTGGGACCTCTACTCATAGCACCTGTATAGGTACTTAAGCATGGTGCAAAATGGGTGTCAGATTTAAAATTGGTACCTGAAATTACTTGATTCTGGATATGACCTGATGCCAAGTAGCTCCCAAGCTATAGTATTACCCAGGGGCGCAGCCAGACCTTCAGATAGAGGGGGACAAGCCCCTGGGAGAGGCACCACACCCCCAAAAATACCCCTGGATATGAAAAACTCTACGGATTTCGACCACTTTATTTTGTGAGGCCTCTTTTTTTTAAAAAAAATATTCGTCTACTTTGGATGAACTGGATTGGACCAGGACCCTCAGTAGGCATTGTACTGAGCAGTGAGCGCATTACTAATTTGTATTGTTACGTACAGGAGAGAAAACCTATCTTAGCTGACAACAGGTGGGGGTCGGCTTTTGAGTGTGGGGGCGGCTGAAATGACGGAAAAATGTATCCCCATTTTGATACGTGTATGATTTATACGTGCCTTTGAAGCATTTTTATGTGGATTTTCATGTTATAGTAGGTAGGTAGGTACTTGTTAGTTAGCGCCGCGAAGCGGCGCGAAATTTTTACGGTTTTGCCTGATAAAACCCAGAAATATAGGCGGTGGGCCTTGTAGAGGATAATAAGCTAAAAATGCTATTCATTCAATTCGGCGTTACGACGAACCGATGACGATGACTGTGGCTTCGTTATGACGATGTCTACCGATGTGACGCCGCGAAGCGGCGTGAAAATGTTAATTTTAAGTCCTGGAAAACGAAATTTTAATATTGGAACCAGACCGTGAGGTGAGATGTAGATTCACCTTTTGTTGTGCTAAAAAATGATATGGTTTGTCCCAAACCCGTTCCAACCCGTTACATTTCCAAAAATGGTCCCATTCCCACCCATTTCCTTCCCGTTCCATGGGTTCCATGGGGATTCTCATTCCATGAAGGGCTTGGGGAGATGGTTCTGGCCTGTTCCCACTAATAGCTCTTCGGTCCAGCAAATTGTGCACCGCTGGAGCAGCTTCCGGGTGCCGATCTCGTCTTTGCGTTCGCGTCGCCTTTTTCGGAACTCGGCAAACTTATCTAAACATGTAGCCTGCTTAAAACATAAAAGTGAATATTTTATGAAGGGAATGGGCCCTGGGGCCAGCAATTACCACCAAGGAGAGCCTCTGACAGACACTTAATGAAATTATTTGTCCCATTTTCCAAATTTGTATAAGCAATTGCGAAACTTGTCATGCAGCGAAGCGGCGCGAAATTTTCCAGTTTCACAACGGGATTTTTTTTTAGTGCTTGATTTTGACTGCACTGCAAAGGCAATTTTTACGACAAATTGCTAATTTTTTCCTAAAAAAGTGTGGGGGGGTCGACCCTCCCCCGCCTTCTAAAAGTGGGGGTTTGCCCAGACCTCCCTCCCCGACCCTCCCACCAGCGACGCCCCTGGCCGACAAATATTGCAGCACACTCTCCTGAGGAAAATTGTTCAATTGTTTTGTACTACCACCACCCCTCCCCCCCCCCCCCCCCTCCGAATTCAAAAACGCATCAGACTTATCAAATTACCATTTTAAACCTAAGAAAACATTGCACCCGGTGGGTCAGAGTACAGCACATTACCGCTCATTATGACCGCGCCGACCACGGCTAGCAGGCGCTCCAGCTACAGCAGGCGCTCCAGGCGACGGTTAGCAACCCCTGGGCAGGCTCGAGGTAAGCTCGAGAGGGCCCTGAACAGACTCAATTACCCCTTGGCAAGCCGAGAGGCCCCTGAGCAGACTGATAGCCCCTGGGCAGGTTCGAGAGGCCCCTGAACAGGATCAATGGACCATTGGGAAAACTCGAGAGGCCCCTGAACAGACTAATGGCCCTTGAACAGACTCAATGGGCCCCTAGGCAAGCGCTCGAGAGGCACCTGGGCAGGTTCGAGAGGCCCCTGAACAGACTCAATGGGCCCCTGGACAAGCTCGAGGCCTCTGGGCAGGCTCTAATGGCCCCTGGGCAGGTTCGAGAGGCCCCTGAACATACTAAATGGGCCCCTGGGCATGCTCGAGGTCACTGAGCAGGTTTGTTGGGCCGTGGGTGGGCTCAATTGGTCCCTGGACAAGTGGACATGCTCTAGAGGTCCCTGGGCAGGTTTTCGGAGCCCCTGAGTGGTCTCAATGGGCCCCAGGACATGTTTTAAAGTACATGTTCTAAAGTTTGTTCAAAAATGGGGGCCAGGAGGCAAAAAATACGAAATTTATTGGTGTTTTTTCAAGGGCATTGCGGCCATTTGGCTCGACCGATTTGCATGCCCCAAACGTTTTTGAGCTTGAAATGGACTAGCCTTTAATATATCAAAAGACAAAAAAATAGGCGTATTCAGGGAATGTAAAATAGGGAGATTTTCTGAAAAAAATATGTGCTGTTCGTGATTGTTTGGGACGACATGAACGTCACGTGTGGGCATTATATGCTGTAATTTGTTAAAGTTGATATATTGTACATAGACGGATCCAGGAAGAAAAAAAACATGGGGCACCATGCGCGTAACGCTTTTATCATCTTACTGATTTGAAGTTGGACTTAATTTGAGGGTGGGTATCGCCTCCCATTTTTGTTCCTGAGTGCGCCTCTGCTCCAAAAATATTACAATAAAAAAATACAAATTACAAAATATTACAAAAATATTACAATACAATCCCAGTATCTATGATGCATATTGCATTGAAATTGTTTCCGACGCATTTATTGCACTGCATGCCACGAAGGAAGTATGCGCCGCAAAACCGCATTCGTAACACCCTCCCCAAAACAGGAGCCTGGAACCGCCTCTGCTGCTTATATTTTTTTAAAAAAATTGTGACAACACGCGCCATTCAATTTTGGGATAAGTCACAAAGTTTCAGGACGCTAGGCTAACGGTTTAGAAGCGGCAAGTGAAAAAACACCGGGGGGGGGCAGAATCTGCCCCCGCAGGGAATAGGGTTAATTGGGCTAAATGGGCCCCTGGACATGCTCGGGAGGCTCCTGGAAAGTTTTTTTGGGCCCCTCGGTGGGCTCAATGGGCCCCTGGACATGCTCAAGAGGCCCCCTAGGCCGGCTTCAAAAGCCCTTCAGTGTCTCTGAGGGCCCTTGACATCATCATCATCAAGCCCCCCCACTCACCTCCGGGCACGTCGCGTCCGTTTAGGGTGGCGATTGCTGAACAAAATTAAGAAAGATCAGCAAATCGTTTCGAATTTAGCAAGAAATTTTGAAAATGCAAGGCCACCGACCGACCGCCGCCGCCGGTGCGGTCTGTCCCGTATGTATAATTTGTAGTTGGTCCTTGGGTGATTTATTTATAAAGTCAGGAAGTAATGTTTGGGAGATGCTGTTGAACAAAATGTCTCTCTGCCCCGTATGATTTTGACATGAAAGGACGAAATGAATAATAGTTTCATTGCGATGTCCGCATTGACAAGAATGCGTTGTTGCTTTCTGAATACTAAATAAATGAGAATTAAAATAAGTCATATCCATTCTTAGCCTCGCGTGCAAAATATTCCCCTTTTTATCAAACAGTAAAGTAAATGAGTGGATCGGACGCTACCAGGTGCTCGCAGAGCTGCTGTTTGAAAGCGTGGTGTGTAAGATGTTGTGTTGTGCTGGGCAGTTCGTTCCATTGTGTGCAAGTTGTGGGGAAAATGACTTGTGGTATGATGATGTGCGGCTGGTGGTTTTAGTGTGCATGTTAGCATTTCTGAGTTGTCTGTTGGTGTCTTGAGCTCGAGTGTTTGGCATGATTGCTGTGATGTAGTTTGGGCAACGTTGTCCTGGGTCGTTCAGTTTGTGATAGAGCGTCAGTCTGTGTAAACGTCGTCTTGTTGTTAGTCTGTCCCATCCCAGTTCTGTCCGTAGTTTGTCGGAAGGCGTCCTGAATAACCCCCCCCCCCCCCCCCCGTAACCAGTCTTGCAGCTCTGTTTTGTAATGTCTCGAGTCTGGTCGCATCTTGTATTGTTATGTGTCCGTCGTAGATGGCGTCGCAGTAGTCGAAATGAGGCCTAATCTATACTTGGTATATTTGATCTAGAATTGGTCTTGGTATGTGTTTTGCAATGCTATACAGAGGACTGAGCGTTTCGTTTATTTTGCGGCATATTGTGTTTGTGTTGGTGAAAGCGGAGGTCTTTAGAGAAAGTCATGCCAAGGTGCGTGTGATCGTCATGAATTGGCACTGGATCACCTGCGCATGTCAGTGTCGGCGATGAATTATCTTGTTTGTATGAGACTGTCTGCTGAATTGTTTTTTTCGTCCATGCACCAGTGACCCTTGCCTGGTTTGAGGACTCCTGTGACTTTGTGAAAGCCATTTAGCTAATGCAAATGGTATCTGGGCCAATCTCGGCGGGGCCCCCTGTGACCCGTGGGGGGGGGGGACAGTTGCAACCCCCCCCCCCCCCCCCCCCCCGGCTAGGGTATTACTTACCTAATTTCAAATGACATCGACAATGGCAAATATTAACTATGCACATTCACAAAGTGTGAATTTTATTTGGCTACACGTTTACAGGGAAAAGGAAAACAACGATACCCAAGTCCCAGTCACAATTCCTCAAATACTGTCGAAATCCGCACGCTGTTCCGCGCTAACCGCTTTGGCGCCAAAACGCGAGTTTTTTTTAACTTACGTTGGTTGTAGGGATCGCTCCAGATCGAAATTAGTGCCAGACGCGCCACGCATATTTGGAAATGTCTAATACCTACAAAGTCCAGACCCATCATACTTAGGGAGCCATAAGCCAGTCAACACTCAAGATATTGCTTTGAAATTTAGTTTGGGCATCGTCCATACTTGGTTCTTCAATATAATATATATATATATATATATATATATATATATATATATATATATATATATATATATATATATATATATATATATATATATATATATATATATATATATATATATATATATATATATATATATATATATATATATATATATATATATATATATATATATATATATATATATATATATATATATATATATATATATATATATATATATATATATATATATATATATATATATATATATATATAATATATATAAATATATATATATATATATATATATATATATATATATATATATATATATATATATATATATATACCGGTAAGGATCCGGTAAGGATAAGGTCCGACCGGCAAGGATCACGATGGCCAGGGCTAGACCGAATGATTATGATTAAGTTAACGCTAATTGGGCAAGCTGGGATCACTGGGACTGACTAAGTGAGATGATATTAGCATCACCGAAACCCCACCTGTGCGGTACTTAAAACCACAGAAGAAGCAGAGGGGCCGACCGATCATAATGATGAGATAGGCGTGCTCAGGTTCACCACGGGCCCAGTGAGACAACTGTCGGGCCCACTATCAGACCGTGCCACGTGAGGACACGATTGGGCCAGCGGTACCGGTACCGTGCTCAGGATCACCACGGGCCCAGTGAGACAACTGTCGGGCCCACTATCAGACCGTACCACGTGAGGACACGATTGGGCCAGCGGTACCGGTACCGTGCTCAGGATCACCACGGGCCCAGTGAGACAACTGTCGGGCCCACTATCAGACCGTGCCACGTGAGGACACGATTGGGCCAGCGGTACCGGTACCGTGCTCAGGTTCACCACAGGCACAGTGAGACGACTGTCGGGCCCACTATCAGACCGTGTCACGTGAGGACACGATTGGGCCAGCGGTACCGGTACCGTGCTCAGGTTCACCACGGGCCCAGTGAGACTACTGTCGGGCCCACTATCAGACCGTGCCACGTGAGGACACGATTGGGCCAGCGGTACCGGTCGACGTCTGACGGTGCTGCGACCAGTGAACGACGATCTAACAATGGCCGTGGCATGCGCGAAATGCCCCTGGTGGCTACTTATCACGCGATGCCAGACGTGTTTTGCCTGTCCCCCCGCACTCCGAAGCGAAACCGCAAACCGACCTCACGCCGCGCGCGGCGGCTCTCAGTCACGGTTTTAGTGGAAAACATGTAATCATCTGCCGAGTTTTGGCAGCTTAGTGAGCTTTCATCAGCTAAACATACGCGGACACTGTTGAGGAATGCAAAGTATGACTACGTGTCCGCGTTTCCGGCCGGCGCCCACCTACATGTTTGGTCGGCCGGATATGTGTCGTCAGAATTCAGTTCACTTGCATAGCTCCGTGTTTTCACACCGGGCTGCGATTTGATCCGACTGGCACGATTCGGATTTGGTTCACTATTACAAAGCTGGTGGGTAAAATGCCACAGACTGACGGCCTTTGGTTCTGGTAAACAGCTTCGATCTGTGTTGCGGTGTTTTCGGGCTTCGGAAAATAACAAGAAGACATCCAGTTTTTACAATAATTTATTGCACGAATTTCGCAACGCCAACAGATGAGCGAACACTGGTAAAAGTGAGGCATGGCAATAAAACAAAACAATCCGCCAGTGTATGTTACTGACTCCAATAAATCTGCGGCTGAAGACATTCCGGTAAAACGAATCCCCGCGATATTCCATTGCACACCATAAAACAAAAAAATGAAACACTGACTGTCGCACTCACTTGGTGCGTAAGACATCACACCCACACATGAACATAAAACAGAGCCACATGGAGATCGTTACCCGTTCCTCGACGATATAGCTCCCATAGAAATCTCACGCGGCAACAGTAACGGCGCGTAACACGACGCTAACTTGAGCTTGCATCACTGCCCGCCACGCGGCGCTCCCATCGGCGGCAGTCAGTTGTGCACCGTCTTCCGGATCATCCGGGGCAGCATGGGTTTACAGACGGGCCGCCGAGGGCAGTACTTTATCGTGTGCGCGTTGTCGCCGCGGGCCCCGCACGTGGGACACGTGTAGGCGCGAAGCACGGGGCAGCGCACATTACCACGCTGGTCCTGGTAAACGAAAACAAAAATCACCGGCAATGTTAAAGCTCGAAAGATAACCTCTCAGCAGAACAGCAACACTTGCACTCTCTTGTTACATTTTAGGAAATGCATGCCCAGATAAAAACCTGCCCGTTCATACCCGCCTACTGACTGCAGCGATCGCAGCCGATCGCAGCTCGGCTGCAGCTGTCAAGTCGGCCAGGACCAGACAACTCGGTCGGTAGCACGAACTGACCGCGATCCGTGTAACGAACCCAGTCAGATCGGAGATAGGCAGGCATGCATGGAAAGGCCACCAGATCCACGGGATTCCATTGAGTCATGCATTTAACCAATAGTGCATGGTACGAGGTTGCGAAAATGCCGACTGCCATCTGGGCATGCCGAAGTATACCGCTACTGTTTACGTTAAAGCGGTGCGTTTGTGGTGCTCGGCGCCGTGACTGTTAGGGTGTGGTAACTAGGCTGAAAGTCAGCAAACCTCAGAGTACCGTACGCTGTCAGAAATACGCCCGATATGCAAAGGTGATGGTAACTTATCTAATGTCAAGTATATAATGACAACCAAAGTTAGCCACTGCAATGTCATTAGCCAGCCAATGTCAATGCCAAATTAGCCAATGCAGCTCGGTCTCATCCAGTTTAATCCACCCAGTGCGATTCCAGATACAAATGTTAGTCTCCTTCAACACGGATACAACACAATACAATCCACTCTACTTGGTCTCAATGAACTTTAGAATGCATCAGTTGTGAGAAAGGCGTTTATCGGCCTATCAAAATCCAACAAATTTCATTGGACCTTAAAACAAACTTCGATGTTTAATGTCGACAATAGCCGTTTTCACGAAGGATTATTGCACGGAAAAGATTCTGAAAAGTTTCTGAAAAGTTTTAAAAAGTTTTGGTATAAAAGTCTTAGTAGCCGTTTTCGCGAAGGATGATTGCGCTGAAGAAGAAAAAATCTGAAAAGTTTCTGGAAAGTTTGAACAAGTTATGCTATAGAAGTCTTATTTGGACGATCCATTCCTTAACTACACAACTTTTACATGCGATTTTTGGCTTGAAATGTCCGTCATAATTGTGTAATATGTTGGTAAGAATATAATATGTTGACAAAATTGCGGTTTGGTGGTAATTAGCAAGATAAGTATTGATAGGTCAGTTGTAATGTAACGAAGGATTATCTCCACAGACTAAAATTCGTCAAAACTTCCGAACGATTCAGAACATTATGTGGCGTGTGACGCAATGGACTCGCCCAATCCGGCCCAATCAATATAGCTCAGTGGTAGAGCATTCGACTGCAATCCGGCGGCCGGCCTGTGCGGCTTGGCTTTGTCTATGTGCGTGCGGCACGCGCGGGTCGGAAGCGGCGGCGAATCTATGCTGGCACATCACTGCGCATGCGCAGACAGACCTGTGATCCATGACGCTGCCAGATTTAGTAACTAGTATGACGGTATGCTAAACTGAATGAATGGACTCTTAGACACATTAAAAAAGGCCAATTTTGTATCATCTACTTGTTATCAGATCAATACATGCTTCCATAACTATTGAATAGTGATCATATCGCCTAAATCAGTAATTTATTTCTTGGAATGTATAATACAGGTAATCCCATAATTAGCTTCCTCATTTCAAATACGCGTAAAAAACGACAAAATGACACTAGCGACACTATATTTCGTAGGTACGATGGTACATCATTGAAGTTTTGCTCCTCACATGCTCTACCCTCTACTTTCACTGGGTACCGTGCAGCACGTGCTCGATGTGACCCCCCTCCCTCCGGATGCACTCCTTCACCCGGACCGCGAAGCTCTTGAGCACTGACGCGCACATCTCTTGTGAGATCTGCTTCATGAATTTTTCCACTGCGCTCTTCAGGTCCGCTATGGTTTTCGGGTTTCCCTGGTATACCACGGACTTCGCGTACCCCCACAGGAAGAAGTCTGGCGGATTCAAGTCAGGCGAATGGGGCGCCCACTCAAACTCAGCTCCCATCGTGATGAGGCGATCGCCAAACTTCTCACGTAGCAGGTCCAGTGTCGTCTTTGCTGTGTGTGCGGGTGCTCCGTCTTGTTGGAACCAGACGTCTCCTTGACTTACACCTTTCTTCCTCAGTGTGGTGCAGAACTGCCGGACTGTCTGTCGGTAGTTGCCTTGTTTGATGGTCTCGGTGTTCCCAGCGTCGTCTTCGAACCAGAACGGGCCAATGACACCTTTCGCACTGACAGCGCACCAGGCGGTGCATCTCGCTGGATAATATCCACGTTCTTGAACGTCAGATGGTCGTTCAAATCCCCAGTGCCTGGTGTTCCGAGATGTCACTTTACCATCCATATGAAAGTGAGCTTCGTCGGTGAAGAAAACTTTTTCCAGCCATTTCTCATCTTCGTCCATCTTATTCACGAGCTTCTCACACATTTCAAGTCTACGGGTCTTGTCTCTTTCTTCCAGTTTATGGACAACTGGTATGGAGTAGGGGAATGCCGAGAGGTCTTTCCTGAGGATCCTGTGGGTGGTTGTGCGGGACAGGTCAAGTGACTGTGATCTTCTGTGGCAAGACTTCTTTGGACTTCTCTCCAATGACCTGCGGACTCTTTCGATGTTTTCTGCTGTTCTTTTTGAGACTGGCCTCCCAGCTCACCCCTTTCGGACATCATTCAACGTCCCTTCTTTCTCCATTTTATTGTAAATTGATCTTATCGTGTGATGACTAGGCGCATATCTCATGTGCTTTCCGAACTCTTTTGCATAACCACGTTGGGTCAGGATGATTGAACCAGTGGTCAGGTATGCTTTGTATAGGTAGAGCCTTTCTGCGAATGTGAAGCTCATGGTGGTTTTCATGAGACATCTGAACATCACACACAAACTTCATCGAATAAGGTTTGCAAAAATATAAAGGTCACGTGCCAATCACCACGTGCAAAAATTCTGCGGGCATTTCAAACTAGGAAGCTAATTATGGGATTACCTGTATACTAAGACTTCTATACCAAAACTTCTCAGAAACTTTTTCAGCGCAATAATCCTTCGTGAAAACGGCTAATATAAAAGTATTAAGTATAAAAGTCTTACGACTTGTATACTCTTTTATAATACACCCACCCCAACCCCCTGAGATTGTGATTTCGATTGACCTTTTCAGAGGTCAACTGCTGTCATTGACCTTCGATGACCTCAGATGACTTGTTGGGCTTCTGGCGGTTTCTACGACATTTTTGACGCCGATTTCAAATTTGGGATCCATTTTACATAATTATATGTTCCACTGGGGTCATGTGCTTCCACAGGTCAACCGAGGTCACTGACCTCAGATCACCTGACAGGACCTTTTTTTGAATTTGGCAGTTTTTAGGACATTTTGTGACGCTTATTACGAATTTCGCACCCATTAAGCATTACGATATGCTTATTCACGATTCTAGCTCGATAAAATTCAATTTATACGCATTTACAATTATGATGACTTTTTGGTCATTGACATGACCTCAGAGGTCACCTAATGACCCAAGACCTTAAAATCAGATATCAACGGCTTCCTCTCGTCACAAGCAACACGGTCGTTTTTGAATCGAAGCTCTAACTCAATTAGGAGCGAAACGCTAAGAGGAGTCGTACCACCCGAACACGTAGTGATTTTGCCCTACCCGGGCGAGGGTTAAGGAAAAAGTTATGCGGAACCCAATATTTGATATCGCAGGCACTCTTTGACCTCCTGAGTTTAAACTATTGACCTCATCGATAAATGCTTTCAGGGTTCGAATACACTCAAGACACCAACATTTTGTATAAGTTTGAACACAATCGGCCGGTAAACAACGAATAAGTATGTGGACGGCTCGTTATATGGATATTAGCGTCTTTCCAGGTGACCTGAGGTCAAACGGTGACCTGGATAGGTCAAGTCTTGCGTTGTGCCCCTTCGGTGGGATAAAGGAAAGGCGATGGTGGTAGAATGGGTTATCCAAGTGATTTGGGGGGGGGGGGGGAATATGCGGTACCCCGTATTTCTCCCATAGGCCATAATGGTAACTTATGTTGTGACCTAAAGTCAACCGGTGACCAGGGGCGGTCGGATCTCTCGTTGTGCACTGTCTATAGGCTGGTGGGAATATTTAGCCGTTGAAACGACTTCGATAAGTACTTTAGGGAAAAAGCTATGCGGAACCCAATATTTTATATCGCAGGCACTCTTTGACCTCCTGAGTTTAAACTATTGACCTCATCGATAAATGCTTTCAGGGTTCGAATACACTCAAGACACCAACATTTCGTATAAGTTTGAACACATCTGTACCACTCTAACCCCTTCAAAACTCCGCCGTAAACAATACGCCCTTCACTGGACGCAAAGCCGCCGGTCCGCTTGGTAGCAGTTGATCATCAGCGCATCTACAATAGCTTCAATTGTGGTGCTCCATTAAAACAGCCCCAGTGACACTTAACCCGCGCCCCGCTGAGGGAGGGGGGGGGGGTCAATCTGCCCCCCCCCCCTGATTTTCTCAATAACTTGAAAACTATGATAGATATCAACGTGAAACTTTTAGTACCTTATGCTGCATCAATTAAACCCACTTATCTCACCAAATATCAACGAAATTGATGTAGTATTTTGGGAGATGACGTTTTAATGACGGTCATGTTATGCTATTTTTGGTGGAAAAACGATAAATGTTGGGAAAATCGTAGAAAATGGAAGTTTGAAGCAAATTGGAAATAAACACCGTCAAAAGAAAGGAAATGACATTCTCTTCAAAAAAAGTTATCTCGTATTTGCGAATTGTTTGGTTTTTGACCTCCAATAATAAAAATAAAAGTTGTTTCCGGAAATAAAAAACAATTGTGAATTTGAAGTGAATTTCTTAACCCTTGCCCTACGGGAGCTTTTTTCACCTTCGCCCTACGGGGGGGCCTGACAGGCCCCCTGAAAACTTCCAAACCAAGCAACTTAGAGCAATGCGGTAAGAACCAGCATGTTGCCTGTCATGAGAGGAATCTAACAGTATGCGAATTTTAGGTTTCAGGTCAACGGGTGACCTTCCAGGTCAAGTGAATGACCTCGGATTTACCACGTCCAGAACAGCGATTTTGCTCTTCAGAAAACCTTAAAATTAGAAATTTATAAAAGTAGATAAAAAGGCATGTTTCTAGACCAATTTTGGCTCAGAAATACCAAAAAGGTAATTATTTGTTCGTAGCTTGTCCAAAAATGTCAAAAAAAGTTATTAAAAAAATGACTTCATCAGTTTCTTACACTTAGGAAGCCATCACTCAGTCAAAAATGAATATATTGCTTTGAAATTTGGTATGGGTATTTCCCATACTAGGTTCTCTCACATATATTCCGGTTTTTCTAATATCTTTGAAATTTTTGATTGTGCTTTTTTCTGTTTTTTTTCATTTTAGAGGTCAAAAACTCAAAATTTTGCAAATCAAAGATTGCCATTTTAAAGAAAATGTAATTTTGCATCTTTGGTGAATTGCATTTGCAATTTGCTTTAAAACTCTGTTTTCTGCGATCTTTCCGATATTTCTCATTTTTTACCAACATGACGTCATCAAAACATTATTATCTCCCAAACTTCTAGACTAATTTCAATTAAATTTTTACAACAGCCTACGTATAATTGTTGTAAACTCGGTTACCAAAAATTTCAGCAAGGTGCACTTTGTGTCAAAAGTTATTTAAGAAAAACCTCAGGGGGGGCCTGTAGGGCGAGGGTGTTAAGCTCCAATACCAAAATAAGGTGGCCGGCCAAAATCCACGGATACAAAAAAATGGGGGGCACTTTTGCCACAAAATACCCCCCCCCCCCCCCGGAGAGAGGCTGGATCCGCAGTGAGCCGGTCACCATGTGAAAAGGGCTGTGCGTCACAGGGATGGACAGAAGGGTAAAATTTCCTCCCCCTCAACCCGCGAATCCGTGACGATATTTGAATCTGGTGATGTTGTAGTGACAAAAGTGGACTTTTGTTTATTTTTTATAAGACAAAAAATATTGGAGGTTGGAGCCCAAAATAAATGCCTGAAATCCGAGAGAAACTCAAATTTAGGGTAAGTTAGGTTTTGGCGGAGCGATTCGGCCCTACCAATCATTTTCGTAAAACTACACCCCTGATCATTACTTACGAACAAAATTTAGCATGTTTGATCTTATTTCACCTCATTTGACCTTGTAGATATTGACCTAGGATCATGAAATTTTCACAAAACAAAGTTTCCCACAGAGCCTCCCTACCCTACACATTCCATTGGACTTAACCCTCACACCAATGAACGACAAATCGCTTGCTCAACCAGCATGGTCACTTGGACGTAAGGCGTCAGCGATGCCAAAGGCTGACGAGGTGCTCAATTTACAGATACTGCATTCTTTAGAAGTGTCACTCTCCAAAAAGAAACTCAGACTATTATTATCTGTATAGTTACATTGTCTTTCCATCATGACCTTCCACAGTTCTAAATATATATTTGTCCCAGCTATCTCAGTTCAGGTCAAGCAGCAATATTTTTTTTCCTCGCTTCGCTCCGCCAAAACCTAATTCCCGCCAGTGCAAATAAATTATGCTTATGGGTTAAATTTATATTATATCATTTTTGAACATATATATATTATTTTCATATACTGAATTTGATTTGGTGCCCACTGTAAAGTCTGGGATATTCTCTTTCAAATGACGTTGACCGATCGCAAATACCTTCTAAACTTTAAAGAGATATGTCGCTTTGCAGTGTCCTCCAACATGCTGTGACGTCACAAAATGACGTCACTTTAACAGACAAAGTATTTTTAGGGCAGTTTCGACCACAAATTCGGAATGAGGGCTATGAAAAACCACCTTGCACGTGATTTCATACAAAAAATATGAGGGTGCCGTGTACACCATTGGTTGAGTTGGCATGGAATTAGGTAACCCATATAGGTACTCTTATTATACGCTTTAAAACGGCTCGTTTTAAGACTTTTATACTTAAGACTTCTATAATAACATTTTTACACCAAAACTTTGTAAAACCTTTCAGATTTTTTTTCAGCGCAATAATCCTTCGTGAAAACGGCTAATACAACTGTTAACGAGTTAAGCTCTTCTTCTTGATTCTTGACGGTGGCGGTGAAGGCGAGGGGGCGTTTGCCGGGGGGCGTTTAACGCCCCCTCCACCCCCCCCCCCTCCCCCCGATGAATGTTCGTAATAGCTCAAAAACAAATAGCGCAATCAACGTGAAACTTCGGGCACCTTCCTATAAATCACGTTTAAGTCTTCTGTGAAAAATAAAGCAATTTTGTCGAACACATTTCGAGTTATATCGAATTTAGTGACGTCACCACGAGTTTTACACCAAAATCAGCTAAACTTTGCCATGCCGTAGAAATGCCATATTTAAAGAGAAATGTAATCAAAAAACGCCAAAAGATAGCAAATTGCAAGGGCTACAAACTGGTTTCCTCGGAATGTGCAAAATTTTGGGTTTGACCCCAAAAAATAGAAATTAGAATTGGTGGAAAATGCCAACAAAATCGAATTTTTCAAAGATATTAAAAAGGCGGAATATATGTCAAGAGAACCACATATGGGAAACTACCATGCCAAATTTCAGATTGATATCACCATTTTTGGCCGACGTATGGCATCTAAAGTATGGGTAACTCATGACGTCATATTAAAAAATACCTTTTTTGACCAGATACAGACAAATAAATTGCACCACTGTATTTCTGAGACGAACAGGTCTAGAAACATGCGTTTTTTTTATTTAGATTTATCAATTAAAAGTTTGACCTTCAGTGACCTGAACTTGACCTGAACTTGACATTAACTTCACGTAAATGAAGCCAGGTGGTAAAATAACTATCACTATCGAATCCTACGTGAAAAATAACTCTTAAAACATGTATTGCATGACTTTCGTAGCTATTTTAAGCATAATGACCTTTTGTGACCTGATCTTGGTCACCAATCTCACTTTAGGTCATGTGGGATGTGCATCATAGCTTTGGCAGCACTTTGGGTGATCATGGTCGTAATCGAAGGCTTTGGATGGAAAATATAGCCAAATATCAAATACGTCTATTTTGACCCTTGACCTGACCGCGACCTGATATTTGACCTCACTTTGACATTTGAGTATGCTTCAGATTCATCTCATTGAGAGCTTTCGATTGCCGCCTTGCGCGTCTCGCTGCGATCATTTGTTCGGACGATAATAGACAACGCCTCCCCCCCCCAAAAAAAAAATGGCGTTCGGCTGAGACCCCAGTCAATGCCGGGTTAATCAATACGCATCCAATTAATCACAAACTGAGAATATAGACAAATGTAAACCGTTTAAACAATCAATTGTTGAATATTGGAGCCACTAGTAGAAATACAATTAAATATAAATGTATTCATTGGCAAAACGTCTCTAACCAAAAATACTTCAGATTTTGCGCTGCATTATTTTGCGTGCTTATTTGCGTGACAAACTGTGCCGGTTTGTAGAAATAAAGCTAACAACGAGTCACATTATGGTCTTTCCCCTTGCAGTTGTTACGATACGAGAATAACCATCCAATGACAGTGAATGCACCATATAAGACGAGGGCATTGCGGCTGATGCCCCACAGTCAGATTTACACAGCCCCACAGTCACGATTTACAGAGTTCGACGGACTTTCCAATGGGTACATTTTGCACTCGGTTTGTCGATGTTTTCGGAATACGGCACAGGCCTGCATTCTTCAATTCCCATAAACGCGACCTCTTCTCCAACAGCAGCATGTGCGACTGACCTTGAGGATGTGGTTGGAGTAGAACTGCGCCGTTTCGCCGTTATTTTTGCAGAACACACAGAGTTCTGGCAGCGCCTTCTTGTTCTTGCGTCTGACCTCGAGCAGCGGCCGGCTGAGCAGACGCACGCTGAACAGGTCCAGCTCGGGGCAGTACTCGAGGTCGCGGCCGTTCTCGCGGAACTCGGCCATGATGGCCTCCACGTCCTCTGGCTCTGCAGGCGCCGCGCACACAGACACACACGCGGACGTCAGGGTAGAGCTGCAGAGCGCAGCGGTGAGGGACGGGCCACGTGGAGGGAGCCAGCTAAAATGGTCACTGTAGTCACTTAAATAGGCGTTGAAAAAGGAATTGTTATCATTCTCGGTCATCAAATTCAGATTTGCAAATATATGATCTTTCCGACTCAACAGCTAAAAAAAATTGAAAAGGCGTGGCTGGGTACCCCAAAACTGAAAGACGGCATGCCTTGACGCAAGTAGCCAGACACATGCGCTGTTTATTGCGCACCAAATTAACTGGCCCTCCAAGCTCTCAAGCACGGAGCGGCCGTCCTACTGGCCCTCCAAGCTTTCAAGCACGGAGCGGCCGTCCTACTGGCCCTCCAAGCTCTCAAGCACTGAGCGGCCGTCCTACTGGCCCTCCAAGCTCTCAAGCACGGAGCAGCCGTCCTACGCCGGTCTGGTAGCCAGCTCAGACATGACACTAACTGGCAGGGGTGTCGCCACGGATTTTTGAGTGTGGGGTGGGGGGGGGGGGGCGAAGTGCCGAATGAACCGTCTGTACGGTTCGCGACAATGTGAAGGAATATTTTTGTTTTACCTTATAATTTGTACTTAGGAACACAATTTTTAGTTAACTGCCAGCTTAATTGTTTCCTATTTAAAGGGAATAGTGCACCTTGGGAAAAGTACGCGGAATGATGGAAAAGAGTGTTCTTGATTACGGTTCTGGGATTCGTTTTTTTCAAAAAAAGTAGCAATTTGTTGTAATTTGAGAGAAAAAATATTCATATTTTTACATGTGACGTCACAAGAATCTTGTCACCAAAACGAGTTGTGACGTCATACCGGCAAAACTCTATCCTTGAATCAGAATATGAACGACAACACTAACAACCACGTTCGCTGGGTCGCGACTCGCTAGTAATATTGGTCGCGATTGAAAATGTGTGAATGTTTGCCATATGGCCTTGTATGAGTGGAGTTGGAGTGGCGTTGCGTGAACACATACCCATAAATGTGCATGTGCATAAATAAATGTGACATACCTACCCATAAATGTGTTTGTGTGTTCATCGGTGTGCGGTGGATGTGCATGCAGTGAACTGCAGTGAACTGCAGTGAACTGCAGTGAACTGCAGTGAATATTGCAGCTACCGGTACGAGCCACCCATCAAAAAGTGCGCCTTTTCAAGACACGTGTCGACATGATTTCAATTGGAAATCCAATGAAACTGACAAAGTTATGTCCAATAATATTGCTAACTTGGTGTCGACGCAAGTAAATATCACCTAAAAACAAACATTGTCAAAACTAAATCGATATATTGCCGATGCCGCGACCAGCCACCCATCAGCAAATGCGTCTTTTCACGAAGCATCTTTGGGTAATTATAAATTGAAAATCCAATGAAAACTGGCAAAGTGCTGGCCAATAATATGGCTAACAAAGCGAGAAAGCAGCGTCAATCAAAAACAAACATTGTCAAAAAATAAATCGATATATTACAGGTACCGCAACCAGCCATCCGTAAAAAATGCGTCTTTTCACGAAGCATTCTTTTGTAATTTTCAATTGGAAGTCGGTTCAAAATTGACCCAAAATATTTACTTAAAACCTAGTTACATGATGTTTCAGATTTGTCGTGTTTGCCTTGGATCATAAGAGCGGCGATAGCGCAATCTAGACGAATCAGCTCCGTGAAACGGATTTTGAACCAATGGCTACGCCAGACGAGGAACGAGCCTCCCTTGCAATTCGGTTACCAAACACATGATACGTTTCGGTGGCGGTCGGTTCAAATAGCGAAAACAAAGTGCGGTAGAAATCACACTTCAGAAATCACCCCACCCCCATTCAGAAATCGCACCCCATTTACATTTGAACCGACAATCATGACGTATGCGAAACGTCACGAGATTTCTCCATTTAAAATCAAACCAAATAAACCCAAAGGTTTTTGCGTTAAAACTCAGCAACTAGGTCGTTTTGGAAGGAAACAAATTCCGATTTGGAGATTTCTCGGTACTGCCGACTCTGGCTATCTCGGTTAAACACTAATGTTAAATGTGCACTATTCTCTTTATACTATAACAGGCGATAGATGAAAAGCAATAACTTCTTCGGAAATCTTCATGGTATACTGTTCAAACGACTCTATATTCGATAGGCACTGCCAGGCCTATCGTTGCGCTCATCGTTGTTGGCGCTCATCGTTGTTTGGGATAAATATCCCAGTTATTCGCGTTACAGATGTTGCATACGAATTATAAGAAGTGGCAGCCACCTGTCCGTCTGTCCGTTCGGATGTCATCCGATTGCTTAATTAATAACTGCGCGCACCTTGCTGTACAAATTTAGAAATTCGGCATGTTAGTGGGGATGTAGGGTCGCACTATCGTAGGCAAATTTCGCGTCGATCCATGATCATAATAGACTGCAATTCTAATTATTCTTAATAAGCCGTGAATATCAGAACTTATATGCGCCACCCGGCTGCCACTGGACTGACTTTTTGCTTTCGGGAGACGCTGGCTCGGTGGTCATGGGGGTCAGGGTCAGGAGTTTGATAGATATTTAACCCTATTCACTGCGGGGGGCAGATTCTGCCCCCCCCCCCCCCCCCCCCCCCCCCGGTGGTTTTCACTTGCCGTTTCTAAACCGTTAAGCCTAGCGTCCTGACACTTTGTGAATTTTCGCAAAATTGAATGGCGCGTGTTATTAAAATTTTGAAAAAATCGGTCCAGCATAGGCGGTTCCAGGGTCCTGTTTTGGGGAGGGTGTTACGAATGCGGTTTTGCGGCGCATACTTCCTTCGTGGTTTGCAGTGCAATAAATGCGTCAAACAATGGCAATGCAATATGCATCATAGATACTGGAATTGTACATATTTTGGGGGCAGAGGCGCACTCAGGATAAAAAAAATGGGAGGCGATACCCACCCTCAAATTAGGTCCAACTTCAAATTAGTAAGATGATACAAGCGTTACGCACATGCCCCCCCCCCCCCCCCCCCCCCCCCCCCCCCCCTCCCCCCTCATGTTTTTTCCTGGATCCGCCTATGCGCAATATATCAAATTTAATTAATTACAGCATATAATGCCCACGTGTGACGTTCATGTCGTCCCAAACAATCACGAACAGCACATATTGCTTTTTTCCCGAAAATCCCCCATTTTACATTACCTGAATACGCCCATGATTTTGTATTTTGTTTTGGGTCTTTTCCTATATTAAAGACCAGTATATTTGAAGCTCAAAAACGTTTAGATCATGAAAATCGGTCGAGCCACATGGCAGCAATGATCTTTTAAAAAAACACCAAAATTTCGTGTTTTTGCCCCCTGGGCCCCCATTTTTGAACAAAACAAAAATTTCAGGGTCCAAAAAGAGAGATCTTATGACGAATCGAATGGCGTTTTCCCCATCGAAATCGATGGGGAAAGTTCGTTCTAGAGATCTCTAGGGGGGGTTGAATCCCCCCCCCCCCGCAGGTTAACGGAATTATGGCCGCCCGTAGGGAATGGGGTTAAGAGGTCGGTGGTGCGATACAAGGCAACGTCTTGGTGTTTTTACATACCTTCTTCATAAGCTCAGCGCATCTCACTGTTCTGCATGCTGGCCGACCCGTGGTGCCCGTAACTGTACCAGGACTGATCGTCCCGTAACCGGTGACTGCCGCTGGCTCGTTTTGCGGGTAGTCGTTTGTGGACGGCTGGCCGAAACGGATACGGATGAAGTAGCTCATGTACTTGGAGTAATGGATGAAGTAGTTATCCGAAAACTACCTCGGTTTGCAAACTTTGAACGCAGTTGGGCAGAACTTGAACGAAATAGCTTGCATATTTTATTTTAAAATTTAGTCCGAAGCTTTTGAATGGACATATTTCCTAGGTCAGGACCCGGCATAAACAGTTTGATTACCGAGCGAAGCGAGGTCTTCCGTCAACTAGGGGATAGAATCTACTTATGAGCGACCCGACCGTACCCATGGTCTTCAGAACCTTATTTCTTTGCAGTTATTCGGTCGAAGCGACTGAAAACTTGCACACAAAAACGTTCATCTGGTAAAACTATCCGCCGGTGTTTCCTTTCAGTAAGTCAAAGTGAAGTAGCTCATGAAGTAGCTCATGATAAACAACAAATAAGGCATATTAATGCCATAATATGCCCGTTTTTCTGCTACAGAAATTCCATTTAAATTCCTGTCAACTTCCCTCAAGAAATGTAAAAATATCGTCCTGATCCCTGCCATTCTTCCATTGCACTGATACTTTTTCCAAATGCTGTTATGATATTGAAACCTGCAATATTACCGACAAAGTATGTATGTATGTCTCCAGGACTGGAGGGGGGATAATCCCCCCCCCCCACACACACACACACACACACACACACACACACACACACACACACACACACACACACACACGCACACGCACACGCACACGCACACGCACACGCACACGCACACGCACACGCACACGCACACGCACACGCACACGCACACGCACACGCACACGCACACGCACACGCACACGCACACGCACACGCACACGCACACACACACACACACACGGCAACGCCCTTGCTAACTAGGCCCATCGTGCTCTGTGTCTGCGTTTGTCAAAATCAGGGCATTTTATGTACTTGCACTGTTGCGCCAATTAAGTGAATATCGGCACGGGTTGGAGTCGGAGGGCACGCATGACCATGTCTGAAGCTTCAATAGTTTATTTCTACAAATAACATCGACGTTTAAAATTATAAACATGACTTATTTTAGGGATTAAACTAAAACTATTATTTTAGAGCATAAGACAATTATTTCCAGCCAAAGTGAAGCATTGAATTCATTATTGAAAGGGAAATATTGACCTTTCGATTTATTTGTGCTGCATTATCTTATGACACATGTATGGTATCAAATTGATAGTCTCAATTTAAAATTAAAATAGCTTTTTATTTCGATAATTAAATTTGGGGAACTTGAAATATATGTACGTAATGTATATACATATATGTAAAAAATATGGCGACGCACGGTATGATCCTTCCCTCAATCTGGCGTGACATATCTGGCGCTTTTCTTTCTTTTGAATGTATTGTTGAAGGCATTGTTCTTTTGAAGGCAAACAAATCGCCGACACTAAATAGGTCGCCGTTGGGTGCATAAATGAACCTCATATTTCATTGCCACGTTTTTGATTGTTTGCTGATAGTTTCGGAAAAAGTGGTTATTTGTATTGATAAGCTAAAGCATTGCATTATATACAGCCAGAGGCAAACCTATGCAAAACTTCCAAAGTTGACAATAAATGAACGATGACAATTGTTTAAAAAAAATTGAGGGCTGCAACCACTAATTAGGCCGTCGTTGGGTGCATAAGTTAACTGCTAATTTGGTTATCTTTGCATTCAATGTTTGCTGAATTTTAAGGATAGTACGGCGCATAATCACAATAGACAGAGTGAACACATGTTTTCCATACCATTACGTCAAAAAGCAATACCGGATTTTGGTGGGGACCGAAATTCGTTACCAAGTACTCGAGAGGAAGGGTCGTTGGAAGGGTGGGACGCTTATCAACTTAAACTTGAAATATCTCTGTAGGAATTTGTATATGCAAAATGCGATCATTTTACACTATAGTTTGGCCTCGTCTGTCGATTTCAAGTAATAACTTATTTTGGTGTGAGCAAAGGTCAATATTTCCCTTTAACGTTAAATGGGCGTATACGTTTGACATTCCAGAACCCTCTCACTGCGCACCCGAGGCCGCGTGACCTTTGACCCGAGCGGCCCACCATCGTGACCTACCATCGTGGTTCAAACGCCCGCGGCCAGTACACACAGAATCCGACCGGTGCATTACGGCGAGGCGAAATCCGATCGGCGACTTCAAGGGTGACCCGTAGGTCAACAAAGGTGTATAGTTGACGGTCGCGAAAAGCCGCAGAGGGCAGGCACGGATAACTCTTTTCCCACGCTACCGATAACTGATAGGAAAATAATCCCACGGGAACGCTAGCAAAAGCTACGGAACACCGATGTTGATGTGGCAAAAAGGCGCGGAACATCGAAATTAAGGCGGTCTTTTGATACAAAATGCAATCCACAATATGCAATCTACAATATGCAATCTGAGTGAATAGTAAAACACGAAATCTACACACACACACACACACACACACACACACAAATACACCGGGTATTAAACAATGATTGTCACCTGGGATCATGAAACAAAACTCACCACGATCGATCACGATCGAATGTTCGAAAGGATCAAGTGCAATGCTGCTGATCAGGCTCCCAGGCGCAAACGACTTCGGATAACAGTCCGTAAATAATTAAGGTAATTCACGCTAGCTGGCGATAAGTGAATACAATTAAGGTGACCGCATCAACCTGAATGGGGTACTAACCGTTCTCAGGACCGATACGTTCGATCGTTATTCATAGCTCATTCACTCACTCATTCAGTGATTCATTCATTCATTCAGTCACGTTGCCATCCCAGACCTACACCAGATAATCAGAACATGTGTGCAGAATTGCCCACAGCTCTGGAAGCTTTATAAATATACCTTTCGAACACCGGATGCTAACCTCTAAGACGAAATCACAGAACGCATTACGATAACAAAAGCAAGTTAAAGGCGACATGAAATAAAAATTATGAAATATCCCATCTCGAATGAAGATACGAGCGAGTGGCGCTTACCATCAAAAAAGACGTCTGGGCGATACGTAATTAAATCGGGCCACATCTTCAAGCACCTGAGCGACTACCACCACAAACACAACCACCAGTTACTCCAAGTAAATTGTCCGGCAGTGATTTTTCTGGACGTCCACCTCCCACCTCCGGGCGAGAGGCCTCGAGCGTGGCTGACGTCACGAGCAGTGGCAGCCAATCAACGAGCGGCGGCTCCCGGCGCGGTCGTCTCCAACTGGCCGGCTACTTGTTGCTAAGCCACTTCCGCTCGTGCTAGCGCGAGCGTATTGTTGTCAGCTCACAGGTGCCTCTGTTTGTAAGATCTTCACTGATTCAGCCGCAATTCAAAGTCGTTGAATTACTTGTGAGATTTAAATGACTGAGCAGGCGCTACTATTTTGTTGGAGTACGTTTGCAACTGACCGCTGTCGCGCTCTCGGCTCTGTGATGAATCGCCATATTTCAATCACGTCCTCGAAGATGCGGCCAGTGGTGCACGCGAGGGGGGGGGGTCAGGCAGCTGACCCCCCGAAATTTCTGAGGGGCCCGTATTCTGGCCCATACCTGGCAGGGGCCCGCATTGGTCAGGCCTGATCGAGGCAGGTGCTGGCAAAGGCGTGGTATGGGGCCCGGTCAGGACGAGGGCCCGGTCCTTGCATATTCTTGATGCTGGCCCGTTTCTGGTAGGGGCCCGGTCTTGGTCAGGCCCTATCGAGGCAGGGGCCGGTGCTGGCAAATGCGTGATATGATGCCCGGTCAGAACGAGGGCCAGGTCACCACAGGGCCCGGTCCTTGCATATTCTTGATACGGGCCCGTTTCTGGTAAGGATCCGGTCTTGGTTAGTTCCGATCGAGGCAGGGGCCAGGTGCTGGCAAAGGCGTGATATGGGGCCCGGTCAGGACGAGGGCCCGGTTACAAAGGGTCCATACAGTCCTTGCATATTCTTGATACGGGCCCGTTTCTGGTAGGGGTCCGGCCTTGGTCAGGTCCGATCAAGGCAGGGGCCCCGTGCTGGCAAAGCCGTGATATGGGGCCCGGTCAGGACGAGGGCCCGGTCAGGACGAGGGCCTGGTCAGGACCAGGGCCCGGTCAGGACTAGGGCCCGGTCAGGACCAGGACCAGGGCCCGGCCATGACTAGGGCCCGGTCAGGACCAGGGCCCGGTCAGAACCAGGGCCAGGTCACAACAGGGCCCACTCCTTGCAAATTCTGATAATTACTTCAAATTACTGATAGGGGCCCGATCGAGGCAGGGCCCCGGTGCTAGCAGAGGCGTGATATGGGGCCCGGTCAGGTTGAGGGCCCAGTCACAACAGGGCCCGGTCCTTGCAAATTATTGATACGGGCCTGTTCTTGGTCAGGCCCGATCGAGGCAGGGGCCCGGTGCTGGCAAAGGCGTTATATGGGGCCCGGTCAGGACGAGAGTCCGGTCACAACAGGGCAGAGCCCCCGGCCTCGGTAAGGAATTGTCACTGGGGGGGGGGGGCAATTCGAGAGAAAAAACATGCTGCTAAGTGGTAAAGCATATGGTTAAGCGCAGGCACGTAGCCATAATTTTTTCCAGGGAGGGGGGGGGGGCACGTCAGTGGTAGAATCAAATTTCGCTCCTCAGCCAAATGTTGTTGACCGGGGGGGGGGGGGGGAGGTAGGGTCGGGTCGTCAGCAAAATCGCATTTTATTTTATCTAGTGTGAATTGGTTTGTTCATGGGCCGGGGCCGGGACCGGGACATATGGTCGGGACCTCCCACTTAGCTAACGTCCCTGGTTAAGCGTACCTATACATAGATACTGATACATTTTAAGTGTGATAATGACAAACATAAGTGTAAAACAGAATTAAAATAGAATAATACAATAATGAAGCTAAATAAAAATGATAAATTGAAACACGCCCATAATTGAAGGTCCACACCTGTGATGTCGATTTTTGAAAACGATTTTGGGGACCGAACAGGAACGGAGCGAAGGGGTCCACCGGCGCCATAGCTTTACCAATACAACTAAATCGGTCGAATATTAACACATTTTCTGAAGGAAGATCTAAGCAGCTTATACAAGGAAGAATTTGTTTTAAAGCAGTTCTTAACCCGCGCCCTGTCGGTGCTTGGCGCCACCTTAGTCGTGCCAGGGAAGGCATCTGACACCCCCACCCCCGGACTCGGCTCTAATGGGGATTAGGCAAAATGCACAAATACCGTTAGATAGCTCGTCTACATTCATGTCGAAATTGTCACATCGCTCAGTCAAACACTGTGGCTGTGGCTCGACCACACACTTCTTTGGAGGTGGGGCCACTTGATGTGACCTGGTGACCTCACCTGATATGACCCTAGTCAAAATGTTTACTTAAGGTGCGCAGTTCATGCCGAAACAGCTCTGCCAGAAACTGTGGTGCTGCACGCCGCCAATTCTCGAAAGTGAAAAAAAATAAGGGGCGTCCCAACCCAACCTCCCCCTAAAACGTCCCACCCTCGGCTCGGCACGACACGACTTTGTTTGCAAAAGCACACAAGTCGGACGAGTTTTGAGACAGTTCCTCGAACCGACGTTGTTGGACGTTCTGGATGCGCCAATGGATCAAGGACTCAATTAGAGCCATCACATCCCTTACACAATAAAACAAAATAATTAGTTAAGCATTTTGTGAGACGTTTCATTTTCGACTAAAAAAAACAATTTAATTAATAAAATGGTTGACCTGCAATTAGTAACTCATCAAATTATCGTATTAATCAGTGCAGATCCAACCCATGCAATAGGTTTGCCTTGCAATGGAAAATGGTATCCCTTGGAATGGAAAACGAGGCCCCAAAACTAAGAATAGTTGTTACCATGGTTGTTACCGTTGATTGCTGATTACTGCACAACTCATCTCACATATTACGGTTAGACGTTAATAACTGAAATAATTGTTATTCGTTTTGAACGTTTTTTTTTAAACTTTCGAATGATGCTCATACCACGTAAACGTGGCACATTGCTTTCGAAACGAAATACATGAAACTCGGGCCGTCGTCCTGCCAAGCATCGGGCTGATATCGGCTCAACGTCGGCATGTTTTCGAGAGACCCATTCATCATCGATCGGTCGTGTCGGCCAAATGCTGGCACACAGCCCAAAATTTCGCGGCGCTAAATAACAAGTACCTACTATAACATGAAAATCCACATTAAAAATGCTGCAAAGGCCACACCAATACAAAAATGGGGTATATTTTTTTCGTCATTTCAGCCGACCCCTCCACTCAAAAATTATCGGCGACGCCTCTGAGTACAGCTGACAATTGACATAGTTTTGCTCATTGTAAGGCAATGTCGGAACAATACAAACTGTAAGCTGACATCTTTCCTTTTTCGATATCCCAAAGGGTCGAAAAGCGAAAGCACACAAAAATATCCAACTAAAGACATTATAAATCGTGTTGTTGCAATATAAAGTGGCCCAAATCCGGTAAGAAATTATAAATTGGGGTAGGTAATGTCCGCTAAAAACGCCCCCCCCCCCCCAAAGAAAATATAAAAAAACACCAACAAAAAACGGCCGGCTAGATCCGCCCTTGATGTGCAATGTGCAGTCCTTGCATAAGCGCGCGGCTGTGTGGGTGTATGTTTGTAGTTGTCAAAGCGGTATTTTTTTCGATTGAAAACCAATACAAAATTGAATTGCCCGCTGCGTAACGTCAACATTTATATTCGATATTTCGTCTTGATTCGTCGATATCTATATATTCATGGCTCACCACCTCACCTCTTTTTATGTGAAAGAGGAACCGGAAAATTAAGCAAGTGAAATCAGGGGCGGATCCAAGGGGCAAGGGGCCACGGCCGCCCGAAAGGTCCTGAAGCCATGATTTGTCCCCCCTCCCCCCCCAAAAAAAAAAATCACGGTCGTCGGACGTGCATACCTACAGTTTGACTCTTTTTGGGGGGAATACGCCACTGGATTCCTCCCCCCCCCCCCCAACTCACGCCCCCCCCCCCCAACTCACGCCCCCCCCCCCCCCCCCCGCCTCTGAATGAAATCCAGCAAATTCATGGGGTTTGCGCCCCTCTAGGCCGGGGCGCCCCCTCTGGGTATGGCGCCACCCCCCCCCCCCCCCCCCACCCCCCCTGGCAGTGGACCCCCCCCCCCCCCCCCCCTCCACACTTTTTAGAAGGTAGCGACGCCTCTGAATAAAGGAGGACAGAAATAGCAACAATCCAGTCTTCAGACAAATGGAGGAACACCTAACGGAAGTATCATGCAGTAACTATGGTGCTTAATAAATCATCGATTAACACGATTCACACGCAACGCAAACGATTAACACACAATGGGAATGTCTTACATGTCCCTGAAGTCCCCGTGGATAACGGGCCACAAGGCTGGCAACAGCTTTCCATTCTTGCCACTCGTGAACGCCTGGCCTCGGGTTAGAAATAGAACACCATGTGCAGAGCACACGGCAATGCACATACTGCTTGACATTTTGCAATGTTTTGTTGTTGTTGTTGAAATGTTGATGCGCTTTACGCCGCATTCATTCATTCGTTATGTCAATCAACGATCAATCAACGATCGTAATGCGTAGTTATGTTATCGCAGAAAGTAGGTACTCTTCCAGGAGACGACCGGACTGGGTGAGTGAGCTGGGCGTAGGATTGGATTGAGTTGTAACCTCGGCGGATATCTGCGTTCTTTTTGCTCTCAGGACATTTGCCCTCAACACCGTTTTACTATAATGTCATCGTTTGACCGTTAATGTCACCGCTACTTACACCGTTTTACTAATATGCCTTCTCTAAGTGCATCTCATGCACTGGTGGATCCAGGGGGGGGGGGGGGGCATTTAGGGCGCCCCCAAGCCCAAAGTGGCCCGTTTGCCCCCCCCCCCCAAAAAAAAACGACCAAGCCTCACATGAAAAAACGATCGGTAATAATGTATAATAACTTTGCCTTTGTGCCATAAATAAAAGCTTCGATGGAAACAAATATCTGAGGCCATTCTTATAAAAAAATCGAGCCGTGGCACGATTATTTGTTTTAAAGAATGGCCTCAGGACTGGAAATTTGTTATATTTGGGCAGTGTGTAAAATACCTGCATATTATTTGGCTTTGCTGCATGGGCTGCATTTCCAGAAAAAGTTGGTGGGGAAAAATGATATATTGGCCGGATGTTTTCCATTATTGAGGTGAAAAATTGTCATATTAATGCCAGGAAACCTTCAAATCTGACAAAAGTTGGTGGGCTAAAACACAAAGTTGGTGGGGCTTAGTAAAGTAACTTTGGGTGGGGCAGTCGCCCCACCATGAATAGGAAACTCCACCCGTGCTTTGCTGTTGCATTTCCGAGGCGCTGTTTCGACGCTAAACATCTCCCGCGCCGGGTCCTGAGGCATTCTTTAAAAAAGAATCGAGCCACGGCTCGATTTACTTTTATAAGAATGGTCTCAGTCAGGGCTGCGGAGTCGACATAATTTTAGCAACTCCGACTCCGACTCCGGCCTGAAAAAAACGACTCCGACTCCGACTCCAACTCCGACTCCGGCCTATATCCGTTCTCCAACCGCATGCTAAGCAATATCTCCAATGCCATCTATTTCTCAGTTTGTCTTAATTCTTAACAGTATGGAGAACAATGCTGCGCCTCGAGCACGGGCGCGGCGTGCCGGCCGCGCGTCCAGCCCAGTCGCGCTCGCCTGCAGGCGGCAGAATAACATGAAGATAAGAACGTGAGACCGGCACCACTGTGTATGTCTCGTCGAGACGCGTCCGACATTGCGCAGCAGGACATACTTGGTTCACCACATGACCTTAAATTACCTTGAACTGAGGTCAAATTGTGAATTTGACTTAGCCTGGTCAGTGGTCACCTTGGTAGTCGGCTCATAAGTACTTTCAGTGGACATTTCCAGATTTCCAGGCCCAGCAGTTTTTCCTGGACAATATTTTGTTGTCACTATGGTCACTATGGTATGATTCGAATCTCCTTGACAAAACGAGCACGATGATATTAAAATGGGCGCCGTTTGACCGTAAGAGTCGGTGCGTCCAAAGCCCCAATCATCATCAGATGGCGTACAAATTATTGACCTATCT